>PVKN010001032.1:41100-58541 GCA_004027915.1 Capromys pilorides | reverse complement strand
TTGGCCATGGTGTATAATTTTCTTGATTTGCTGTGTACTATTTGCTAGTATCTTATTGAGGATTTTTGCATCTATATTCATTAAGGAAATAGGCCTGTTGTTCTCTTTTTGATTGAGTCTTTCTCTGGTTTTGGTATTAGAGTAATACTTAGTTCCAGGAATGAGTTTGGAAGAATTTCTTCCCTTTCCCTTTTGTTGAATAGTTTGAGAAGTATTGGTATTAAATCTTTTCTAAGTTTCTTATAGAATTCAGATATGAACCCATTAGAACCTGGGCTTTTCTTTGTTGGTAAGTTTTTAATTATGTTTTCAATCTCATTAACGGCTATTGGGCTATTCAGGATTTTTATATCTTTTTGATTCAACTTTGACAATTCATATGCATCTAGGAATCTGTCCATTTGTTCTGTATTTTCGATCCTATGAAAGTAAAGATTTTTAGAGTAGGTACTGATGAGTTTCCCCAGGCTGTGTAGTGATTTTATCCTTTTTATGCCTCAATGCAGAAATCAAGCTTCTTCCCCTGTCTTTAATCAGTGTGAAACCTCACCACCTTTAAACTAGAAGAAAAAGAAAATTTTTTTAAAATCAAAAAGCTTTGTGATCTAAGGCAAGTTCTTATTTTTCTTTGTCTTCTATTGCTTCATTTTTAATTATAAGCATAATAATTTTTACCACACGGGATAATATGAGGAATAAATAAAACAGCATACACATAAAAAATACTTGGAATAATACCTGTCCTATTGTAAGCGATAAATGATTGGTAAGTTGACAATATTTAAGGCAATAATAGATCTGTGGTAATGAACAGGATTGAGAAATCCTAAAAATGAGTCATCGTGAAAGCACAGACAATATTTGGAGATAGGGGAGGGGTTGAAAGCAGCTTCTGGGGCTGGGAGATAGCTCCGTGGCACAAGTGCCTGCCTGACAAGGTTGGAGTTCCAACCCCGGTCCCACTAAAAAAAAAAAAAAAAAAAAAGCAGCTTCAGACTCTCCCATGGGCAGTCTTCGGGCTGCACTGTCATTTATCAAAACCAGGCCTAATAGACAGAGAGAGGCACAGAGGGGAGGCGGAGGAGTTTAGGGTGCATATGCTATGTCTGAAATGTCTTGACATGTTATAGGAGAGTTAAGCCCTGGACGACTTGGTCACTGGATGTAAGTATCAAGGTCCAAGAACGAGCCTTGAGGAGGACACAGACTGATCAACGAGACTTCTCAAAAGCCTGTGCGGAGCGGGAAGAGAAACGATGCAAAATTCCAGAAAACCCTCCCCAGGCACAGAGGGAGACAGATTAGGATGGAAGAAAAGGAAGCTCCAACAAAGTGAGAGGGAACAGTAAGCGAAGCCAAAGGGCAAAGAAGTCCTTAAAAGGATATCATTAGCAGCAAAAAAGTCAAAAGGGAACCGGACAAGGTAAAGGTCAAGCCCCGCCTACTGGACTACGTAATTCCTGGACCTAAAGGCTGATGTCCAGCGAAGGGTGCTTTTGTGGAAGGACAGAGATGATTCCTGCTATCATGGGCAGAGGAAGAATGGGTGAGGAAGGGCAGGGGACACTGCACGCTTCCCATTGGGGGATGAGGGACCGGGATGGGAGACAGGGAGCAGGTGCACAACTCTGTCCCTCGTCTGGCAGCCTGCTTGCCACCAGCCCCACCCTCTTCAACCCTCGTCCTAAAAGCTCGGGTTCGTAAGTGGAACTTAAGTGCTCTATTTTTTTAGAAAGGAGAATATATTACTACTCTAATTCCACTCACTTGAAATCTTGAATTCTTACCAATTATCATTTTAGGCAAAACATACAGAAGATTAACAGTGCTTGTGACTGTCAAAAATATTTTTTCATATCATTTTACAGTTGTCGCAGATTCTCAAAATATCACTTATACTCATCACTTTATGAAATTATAGTAGCTATTTAAAATCTGCTGCTAGGTCTTATAAATAAATTGTTTAAAAAGGTTTGATATCTCTATTTGAATGTGATTGTGTATTTGCAATCCATGTATTTTACATCTTCAAAAAACATTGCTTGAGGAGCTTGCAGGCCTTCCCAGGTATCTTCTGAATGTAGAGACAAGACTTCCTGGTCTCTGGTTACCTACGCTGTGCATCTCTTCCATTATCTTTGCCTCTGCCCTCACTTTTTATAATTCACAGATGTTCCTTGTGTTCTTGCTGGGAAAATAGCCTGGGGTCTCTACAAGCTTTTCAATTGTTTTCACCACCTGTCAGTTCTGTGAGCCCTAGGATAGCACCTGTTTTAAGACATAAGACTGATTCAAATATTTATTCATGTATTTGCTCAACATCAACAAATAGTGAACATAAGATACTGTGTACAGAGCTGAGTTGGTGGCACTGTTACCTCCTAGGTATTTTGTAACTTAGGGTGACAGCCAAACTAAAAGAAAGACTTGTACATAAGTTATAAGATACCTTACTTCTGATATTTGAGGTAGCAGAGGAAGCTTCATTTGATGACATTAAAAGTGAAGAGAATGCCATTAAAAGGATGTGTTTGTCAAGGGTGGTTAAGCAGTTCAGAAATCAAATTCCTGAAAGTCTTTTGAAACCAAACATAATGGAGCTAAGTAGGTTTTTCCTCTGAAACATGTTCTTAATCACTGCAGATAAAAATATTAGATAAACATTCATTAAAATTAAATCTGATATAAATTATCAATCTTCATAAATGAATGCATGACACGTGCTGGCCGAATTGCATTCGTTCCATTTCTTTCCCAAAGGAATTGCACGTGAGACCTAGGGCTTCCTTCAGTGACCAGTGAACATGATAAACATGACCTTTACTTTCTTGAACTTGAAAAGTTGAAAGATACTGAAAACATTTGAATGTTTAATGCAAGTTCTTTGAGACTAAGTAGCGCCTGGTCAAGGTCACGTGGGGTCAGCGTCCCCAGGCAGGGAGAGGACTTGAGTTGATGGTTGACCTTCCCTTCTGCTGCCTTGACTCAACTATTCAGAAGTTTTATTACTGATGCTATCACAATACATTTTTATATTTCAGGTGTCTGTCATTTACATTAAACCCTGGCATATCAAACTAAAATTTCCCTCAAATAAAGTTCAGCAGTTGTGCGTGTTCTGATGAACGCACACAGTCACATGACCACCGGCACAGCCACGACCTACAGGATTTCAAGCAAGCTCCAGAGTCCTCATGCCTCCCTCGCGCTGAGTGCAGCCTTTCACTCTTGGGTCCTGGCCACCGGGGGTCTAGCTGGGTCCCCTAGGCTGTCCTCTTCCACTCCATTTGGCGTGTCTGAGAGTCACCCAGTGGCTGCAAATGTTGCACGTAGCGCCCTGCTGCAGAGATATGTTTCCTTTAGCCCGTTCACAGGAACTTGAGGTGTTTTAGTCTCTCTCTCTCATACATATACACACATAGAAACATGCACATGTAATTCTCGATGAACACTAATAATTGTATGGATTTAGGTAACACAGCGTGGAATTTCAGTAATACAAGCATTGTGCACCAAGCAGGCCAGGGGAACTGGCACAGCTCTCTCCTCAGAGATCTCTTATTCCTTTCTGTTTAAAACATTTCAAGTCCTTTCTAGCGGCACATATTGAGTTAATTGTCACCCGTGGTACTTCTGCTGTGCCATGTCCCACACACCCTGCATCAGTCCATCCTCCTCACGACCTCCCCTCCCCATCTTTCCTGCCCCAGGTGACCAATGTTCTACTCTTGATTATGGAGTCAACCTTTAAGTCCCACATATAAATCAAGCTGTTTTTCCGTGCCTGACTTACTTCACCAAGCACAAGGTCCTCCAGTTCTCTCCATGTTGCTGCAAGTAATAAGGTTTCATTCATTTAATGGCTCTATAATATTCATATATGCATTTTCTTTCCTCAGCCTTCTGCCGACCACCTCAGGTGGTTCTGTGTCTGGATATTCAGCTGGGCTGCAGCACACAAGGGGCTGTAGATGTCTCTTCAACTTACTGGTTTCATTTCCTTTGAACGCATACCCAGTGGTGAGAAAACCACATCATAGGTCGCTCTATTTTTAGAACTTTAAGGGACACTACCTGGTCTCCATGATGGTTATATTAATTTGCACATTCACCACTGATAGGTCAGAACTCAAAGTTTCCTGGGCACCTTGGTTTCCTAGGTAACCTACACCAAACCGAATCCCAACCCTCACGCCGTACTCTGGTCTCAGCTCACTTCCCCTTGACCCATGTTGGTTTCAGCTCACTCCCTTCTGATGTAAACAGAATTAAATCACAAGAAAGACAGATGATGTTCACCTGCGACCTGGCTGTTCCAGCCACTGATCAGCCTCCCTATAAGAGCCTATGAAGTCTCTTGTCCTCCCTTTATTCACAGCTCTCTTGGTCCATTAGACAGCCAGCCTGCTTGATGCCCCCAATAAATTTTCTGCGCATGTCAGAATGCCTGGTCTGGCCAACTGTGTGGGTTCGTACCTGACAGTTAGCAGGCTCTAAGAGCTCAGTTTCCTCCATGTTCTCACCAACATTTGCTCCCTTCTGTCTTCTTACTACTGGCCATTCCACTTGGAGTGGACGTCTGCTGCTGTCCCAACAGGCAAACCCTGAGATTTGATGGCTGTCTCTGGGAGCCTTTAACACTTGACTTTGACTTTGGCCTGATTCTAGGGAGCCCTGCAGACAGCTCTGGCTTGGGCCTGAGGTTCTCCGAGCCTTACTGAAAGCCTCAGCACTTTCCTGTCCCCCAGGACTCGCCAGGGTCTGAGCTACTCTGTGAAACCTGCTTGCTGTGCTGTCTCTGTTCTCTCCTCCCTGTGAGTTACCACGGTGAAGGCTCCACGATCGTTCTTCATTGTTTTCCATTTTTCTAAATGCAAAAGATCTGCATTTAAAATCAGAAATTCCTTCCTCTGGTTCATGTAGGCCACTGATGATCTAAATTATATTTTTTTATTCTGTGAATTCTTCAACTGTAATATCTCCATTGTTTTAAAAATAATATCTTTACTGAATTATTCAGATTCATATTTTTCTATAGCTCCACTGAAAAAGATGCTCTTAATCAAAAACACTTACAATGGTTTTTACCTTTGCTTTCGTTTAGGAAGGCAGGGCTCACTGGAGCTCAGGCTGGCCTTGAGACACCGCCCTGCTTTCGGCCTCAGCCCTGAAGACCTGCCCTACCAGGCCAGTTCCCTTCTGGGTCTAGGCTACATTGCCTTGGTTCACTGCCTGGGCCTGGAAGCTGTTAGGCGTGCTAGTTAATTAGGTTGCACTGACATCTGGTGGTTACAAAGGAAATACCAAAGCAATTATGCACATTTAAGAGGGATAGTATTTCTGTATTCTGGGTTTACCTGATTAGTGGCTATAAATAATTTCTGACCTATGGTTCAGTTTGATGCTGATTTGTTAGCCTCTGGCAGCATCTTTAATGGCCACGGGGGTCCTTCAGGCAAAACTTGATTAAGAAGTAAAATATCTTAAACTGTAACCTCTTCCAATTCATTTTCAAGGCCTTCAAAAACTATAGTACTTATAGTGATGCAGTTAGAATTTACTCCCAGAAAACTCTTTTCTTTTGTATTTAGTACAGGGTCTACAGGGTCTCACTACACAGATCAGATCTGTAGTGATGCTCCTGTTGTCAGCCTCCCAAGTGCTGGAATTACAGGTGCGTGCCCCCATGCCCAGCTCCTGAAAACGGTAGCAAGACAGTGACTCTAACAGAGCTACTGCTAAGGCAGTTTTTTTTTTTTTTTTTTTACAGGAAGTATAATGCAGCTATTTCATGCAGGAGCTTATTCTACTGAGCCACCTTCCCAGCCCTACACGGCTACTTCAGAAGCTACTAATTCAACATTCTGATTTAGGGGTACAGAATCTCATAACTGGAAAGAAATTTGTTAAACATTTGGTTTGTCCTCTTTTGTAGGTAGGGAAGCTGAAATGTGGATAAATTCAAGTAACTTTTGCCACCAACTCATAGTAGTTTTGTGGTTCTCCCATTCCAGAGTTTTTTATGTAGATTATCTTCACTAGCTGTGTTTTGCTTGTGTTTATTGTTTAAACTAAAAATATACACCCACAAGTATGCTTAAGAATTTATACTTGGCTCATTTCAGCACAGGCAGAACTGGAGTCTCAGAATCACGCAGATTCTATAAGCACCTTCATAGGAGCATTATTTCCTTAATTCTGTCTCAGCAGGCATTGTTGTTAGACAGGTTGGGCTCTAGAAATACAACTTGCATGGTGAGAAAACATGCCTACGGTGCGCTAATAATCAGACAGTCACGGTGGAGCACCGAGCCCTTCCCTCACCCTCAGCATTGCAGACATCCCTGGGAAAGGTCTGTCCTGTGTGCTGTGGACCTAGCTTGTCCCCTGGCAACAGAAATGCTTCTGAACACTGCCAGGTGCTCTGGAGTGCGCATGAGGGGTCTGCCCAGGTAAGAAGGACTGCTAGAAAGCAAAGCTGCCTTCTGCAGGCTTTTAAAGAATTACTTTAAATATTTCAGTGGAGAATTCCCCTTTCACCTCTAGATTAAACACACCAACTGCCTTGCCTGCACGCAGCCGCAGTGGAGCACTTACCTTTCTTCCAATATCTGCCACATTTATTCTTACTTCTCCAGCTCCTGTGTTAATTTTGACATAGTTGTCGTGCACAACTGCTTTTTCATTTTTAACCTTTGGCTAAGATTCTTTTTTGTGATGTCTTAAAAAAATTTGCTTCCCTCTCCTGGTACTGTTTCTTATTCCTTACAACTTTAGAAAGCAAAGCGAACCTATAAAATGTCAAGGCAGGGACTTCCCCCCATTCGTTATGTGAGGAAAGTAAGCGAAGCATGACCCAGCGCCTGCTCCTGGTGTACCAGCTGTTCTCTTCGTCCCTGCGAAGTATATTTTTAACAAGTATCTGGGATTTATATTTAGAAAGTCTTCATGAAAGGAGAAAGGGAGGAAAGACAAAGGAGAGAGGAGGGAAAGGGAAAGTTGGGAAACCTCGTGGGATGCTAACAACTGGCACAGGACAGTGATTGTTTGTCTGCTTGCTTGCTTGTTGGAGACCGCATGCCGCTGTGTGCTCCAGAATGGCTTTGAGCTTTATTTAGCATAGGCTGGTATGGTCCTGACCACGGGTCTTTGGAGCATCCTCCCAGACTCAGGCCCTTTCAATTTTTCAGGCCTTCACAGCAGCAGCCTGACCCTCTCCCCCTTGGGTTTTCCCGGGGGGAACAATGCTGGGAATGTTGGATTACTTGAATGGCTTACTGCTAGGAACAAGGAGCGGTCAGCAGCAGCCCGCTTCTCCTCCAGGCTGGGAGCAGCACTTCAGCACTGCAGAAGCTTGGAGCCCGCGCTGCCCTTGACCTTTCAACAGCAGCCTGCCTGCCTTTCTAGCTTTCTCAACGCAGTTCTATGAAAAAGAAGCCTTTCAAATCTCCCAGCATCCAAATATTTTGCACATGGAATAAACAACAGAGAAATTTAAATATGTGATGGTGGAATGATAGATGGGAAGCAGGTGCTCTCAGATGTAATACTGTGTTGCTATGGCAACATTTCTGGAGGCATTTATGTACCAGAACTCCTAAAAGCACGAACATTATTGATTTAAAGAAATAAATAGATATGCCAAAAAAAAAAACGTGAATTCAAGGCAAGAATGCCTATCCAAATGTTAGAATAAGCAATTATTAAATAAAAGTGGTATGATTACATGAATCATGGCTTATTCATACAACGAAATACTAAACAAATCATGGTACTATCATGCAAATAAAAATACGCGTAGAAGTCTGCTGGCATTGGGAGGCTGGGCATTAATTTAATGTGCTACGATGCTAGGGTGAACACTACTGCCATCTGGTAACACAGGTCAAGGAAAGAATGCAAGTGAGAGCTCAGGGCCCCTTGCCTCTTGTTATGCAGAAGCGATGTCCTGCGTCTGGCCTGGTGGCTGCAGGGCTTTTCTGTGTGGGTGATGAGCTGGGGGGGTCACCACGCTAAGTGACCAATACCTGATCACCCCAAAGCTGTCAACGCTTGTGCTACATTCCTGCCATCAGTGACCTTTAGTCCTGGCACGTCAACTGCACTAAATGAAGTAATGCCTGGCACATCAGTAAAGCATGCTCTGGGGAGTTTCCGGGTGTGCCATGTGGGCTGTCCTGGACCCTACACTCGGTCTCCCTCCAACACTGCTCCCCTGCTTTGCTTCTCAGTTGCTTACACAAGGCAGTTCCTTTATTTTTAAAGGTGGGGGACCACGGTGGCCAGACACTATCTCATTCTGCAGATGAGGAAACCGAGGCTCTGTGCAGCTAATGAAGCACCTAGCAAGGACCTGTGTGAGTGCAGCCACCGGCGAGGTCCACGCTTAGCCGAAGTGCCGTCGCCTGCTGTCCGCCCTCCAAGCCTGAACATCTCTGTGGACCAGGTGTGCCAAGAGAAAGAAGTGTTCAAGGCCAGGTGATGCCAGGAACTGACTTGCATCCTGCTCGGGGCAGGTTCACAGGAGCAAGGAATGGAATCTGGGGGCATTTTCTCCATGGGAAACTTTGTCATGAAGAACGCAGCTAATTTTTTACTTGATTCTCAGCAACATATAAAGCATACATACAGCAATTTGTAAAAGCATACACCACAAAATACATGAGTCTACTTAATCAACATGCAACACACAGATGCCTAGAGTTTATTTTATTTATCAGATATGGAATATTGAGAGGCAAAAAATACTACCAAGGCTGGAGAAAGCAGATAATTTACACTGTCCATTTTCAGTGAGGTTGCAAGTTATTCTTTACAAGACTGCATTAAAACACTCCAGTATTAAAAAAAAAAAAAAAAAAAAGCAAAATATACAGACTGCACAATCACCTCATACTCAAAGCACCGACTGTGGTCGCGCTTGTTCTCACAGCTTTGCAAATTCAGATGGCACAGGCACAACGTAAACAGGTGGGGACAGCGGCAACCCCAGAAAGAAAGGCAAACAGAAGGGTTTTCATAAGGCGTTCCTTGCCACAGTGGCAAGACAGGGACAAAGCACAGGCATCGAGCAGGACACAGCTTCCAACTCACCTCCGAGAGTGGGCACCCGTGACAGTGGACTGCCAAGGCCCCAGGCCTTCCTCCGCTGACTCCATCATGTTGTCCTGTAACTGGAATTTCATCATGGTGCGTAGTATCAGACAACTTTTTTGGGAAAAAAAAAGTTCTCTAGACGTATAATCCATGAGCTACACTATGCTTTCAGAATAAAGATGCTTTGATACGAAGGATTTTAACTTCTGCTACTCCCCACTTAAGCATTCTTTCACAAGTTATTTTACATTTTTCTGACACATATTTTATGTAAAATATAAAAATAAAGATACATTCTCACAGTCAGGTTCTGTGACGAAACATGGCTGTGCGTTTATTCCTTGCCGCATCGAGCTGCACGTAAAACCCAAGGCCGGGTATGTTTGGTGACCCGTGTAGTGCGCTCACAAAGCTCAGGCGAACAACAAGACGTCCCTCAGAGCCTGTCCTGGTTACAACAGGCTTCTCTACAGAAGTAACAGCACCGATGGCTGCCTCTACCCTACGCTGTGCAGAGAATCTGGTCGGAGGACACGGCAACGCCGAGGGCAGAGCATAGCAGTCCTGTCTTCACCGGGAACGCGGAGTGCGGACTGCTCTTCGCCAGGGCTTTCCCTGTAGTGCAAGCTTCTGCTAAAGAGGCTGAAATTCATGCAGTTCCTTCCAGTGAGAAGGCTAAGAAAGGCATCTCTGGAGCTTGTGATCCTGACAACGGGCGCTCTGGGTCCTCAAGGCAAATGCCCGGATCAATAAATCGGTGAATGGTCTCAGGCTGCAAACAATACAACTGCTGGCCAAGGAGACAGACAACCTTGGATGACAACGTTTTGAGAGAAGGCCCGTGGACAAAACTGGCTTCTCTGCTCTTGAGTGATTGCGACTTTTGTAGAAGGGCTAGCTTTTCTATCAGAGAGACGTCTGGACTAGATAAAAGTTCACAATGTTGCTCAAAAAAAGAAAGGCATAGCACAGAGAAGCTGTTCAAATACCTAGCAGTCTGCAGGCTTGTTTCTGTTCTTCTTTCACATTTTACTTTTGTGGTTGGCATAGGGAAAACCAAACTGGGAAATCATGATGTTGGAGTATTTTAACGGCATGCTGTCATAGATCTTCGCAAGCTTATTTATACAATAAGATCGCTGCAGGAAGTGCTCGGCTCGGTGCCACATCCCGGAGTAGCTGCTGCTGGTGTCCTTCTCTGAATTGACCATGTGTACAGGTTTCACAAACAGCCCCGAAGCCTTCCCAGTGTGCCTGGCAACGATGAAATTCATGGCGATGTCGTCACAGTTCTGCGTTTCGTCTATTAAAGCATGGACGGCTGCCGGCTGGCTCTGGAAGAGCTCGAGGTACCTGCTGCTGAAGAACGCGGCCCCGATCAGCACCATGGAGTACTGGTCTCCACTGCCCGAGCCCGGCGTCTGCAGTTCAAATCCTCCGTAACTATAAATACCTGACGACGTGGAGACATGCTTTCTCGGGACAAATCCTACGATTTGGTCGGGAAATTGCTGAAGAGAGGGAAACAGAAAATAAGTGTGGCGTTTCTTTACATTGACAGTAAAAAAGGACACTGATTACAGAAAGGAAACAGATTTGTCAACTTTTCCTCACTATCCATTTCTACATCTTAATGTCGTCTAATTGCAGACAACTTCATCAATCTGTATCCTAACTTTATAAGTCAAATGTCACAAGCCAACTCTCTGAAAGAAGAGCTCTAACTGTCCACATATTCCTCTGATTTTAACATCATCTGACCCTACCAAATTCCAGCCACTGAACAGTCTCGTCCTTCAGTTTGCTGTGAGAGCTGTTTGCACAGAAGTTATTTACTGTAGGAGGTAAGCATAACGTGTTAGTTCTGAAAAGGTACTCCTGGCTCTTTGGCATATATAAAATTATAGTTCTCTCTCTATAATTTTACTGTTTTTCCATACTGATTTTAATGTTTCTGAAAGTTGCTATTGACATTAAACATTATAAATACTTTTATATTTCTATACTTTTTAGATTGGGTATTTCCTTTTTGAAACAGAAATATGAAAACTGCAAATTATATACAACTGATTCAAACAATTTGGTTTGCAAGCAGAAGTGTTTGGCAACGTTTTATTTTTGTTTGCAAGCTCTGCATCAGGTGACAAACACAAGCGCAGCTACCTTTCCCACCAAACCCAAATGTGGCAATCTTTCCCATAACTGCAGAACAGATTAAGTTTGTGAACCAACACATCACTGTGCATGCATGTAAATATCAACGAGAAATGTGTCAAGATCTCTGAGGCAAAGAGAGTAGCAACAACTTCACAGTATTAATGTGAGAGTGACTAAAATAAAACCAAAGCCAGCAAATGGAAGAAAAGATACTGCAGCATGGGAAAGAGGCAGAAAACAGAAGGACCAAGGGCTCGGTTCATCCTCGTAAATACTTCACTGCTCTCATGTATGGGGCAGACCCTAATCTAGGGGCACACGCACTCAGCCTTCAATGAGTGAAGTCTCATTTCAGGGAACTCACAGTCCAGGGAAGGTATGATACAAAGGCAGTGCAAAAGAAAACCGCCCATGTAGCTGGGCGCTGGATAGGCATGCAAGGGACAGAGTGACGGCCCTGCTGCTGGACAAACGGGGAGGTCAGAGAGGCACTGTGCTACGTGGAGAGCGCAAGGTGTACCCAGAGGGTCAGAGCAGGAGAGGGAGAAGCGACGAAGGCAGCAGGGACGGCACACGCAGACGCGCAGATGCCACCCACTCAGCCCGGCCTGCGCTGCAGAGCGGTCCACGCGCAGGGCGCTGCCCATGCTCACCCCAGGACCAGCTCAACTTGAGCAACAGCTTTCGACAGTTCCCAACAATTTTATGAGTAAAGCCTAATGTCACATTTCTGCCTCTTGAGTTATGGTTTACTAGGCCTGTTTCAGTTAGCCAGTCTTCCTAGTCTGCCTTCCACCATCTTTCCTTTTTGAGTGAACAGCTTTTCAATCTTTCACAGAACTAAAGTATATTACATTAGAACTCTCTGCCTGAGAGCTTTAATTTACAGGACTCGAAAACTGCTGTGGCCACTTCCCCCAAGTACCTAATGCTGTATATCCTGAGCTGTTAACGAAGGACCATCACGACAGTGCAAAGGAGCTGCTTGCGGGGTAGCACTGGGCCGCTACTGGGCTTCCAACTTTTCGTACGCAGTTTTGGATTCAGGAGATTGCGCTGCACTTCGTCAGTCAGGTATGGCCATCCACGTCCAACAGGAAAGCGAGCGAGTGGCGCTGCTCATCCGAGCCAGGACTCAGTGAAAGCCGAGCCAACAGCAGCCTGCGCTCCATGACGGCACAGGCAGGAGCAGTGCAGGACTTGTAAGTGACACTCAGAACCAGGACTACACTCCGCGACGGCGACAAGAAAAGCACGCATCTCATCTGAGACGCCCACCTACTGTCTGTGTAGAGTGCCCTGGACGCTGGCTTTTGGTTCTCAGATCACTTCTCCGTTGTTCTCTACAAGGTAGCTCCAGTTCTCCTTCCCGGTAGCCACGGCTTGTGTCCAGATGTCCCCTCAAGCCTCAGGCGCTCATGGGGGGCAGGCTCTTGGGAGGCGGCTGAACCTAGAGGTTGTGACTGGCTCACTGTCTAGCACTGGGACAGGCAGAGCGAATGCTACCGTTGCTCTAGGGCAGGAAGCCTGCACGGAAGGGCGGAGGAGGGGCGCGCACTGCTCCTGGTCATCTTCCGCACCCATGAACCACTGCCCATCTGCCACCCCACCCTGGCTCCAAGCCAGCTGAGATGGACTGAAACCTCTGCAAACTGTGAGCTCAAATAAATCTTTCCTTCCTTAAGATTGGGTGTTGGATATTTTGTCTCAGCAATAAGAGAAAAATAATGAACATAGCAATATACTAAAATATTAAATATGGTTAAATTATAACTGTGGTTGGTTTCACAAAGCTTCTGAAATCCTGATTAGTCTCTAACAATTTCAACTATCTTATAGATAAATAATGAAGTACAATGTTTTGAGCAACTCCTCAGTTAGACCACACTGGCCTGAATAAGCACTAGATAAAACTGCACAGAGGGGCTGAGGAGATAGCTCCATGGCACAAGTGCCTGCCTGGCCAGTGCAAGCTTGTGAGTATGAACCCCGGTTCCACAAAAACAACAACAACAACAACAAAACTGCACAGAGGTCTTATGAAGGACGTAGGAACATTACCTGCCAAACCGAGAAAGCGAAAACAAGGTCCTGGGCACTAATGAGTGTGTCATCATCTATCATCAGCACCACTGAAAAGCAAGGAAAAAATGACATCAAACAGTTTGCAAAGGAGAATAAAAGCAGCTAAGGCGCAGTGGTGTCTACAGAGATTGTAAATACAGTTCCCGGCCCAATTAGTAAGTAAAAGTGTACTGGACAGATTTGTCTAACAGCAAAAACCTATCTGAATTACAATTGATTTTATGACTGCCTAAGGGGACATAATCATGCAATTGTCATCCATCACCCTGGAAATGAATGATCCTATAAATACATAAAGTTTCTTTTAAGCCAATTACAATCTCAAGAAGCTTAGACATGGAAACAGTAACAGAATGTATTAAGCTAAGTAATATCTTCACATATCCCTATGATGCAATGGAATTTTTATCACATATAGCACTTCTTCTCACAATATCAGTATCTTGTTACTGTAAGACCTATGTCATTTTCTCTCCAGATCTCAGAAACTGCTCCTTGAACCTTTTCAAAGCATGTTCTTATGATTAATTTTCCTGTTTGCCTCCAAAGTGAAGACAAATAGCCCAAAATCTACACCTGCCAGGCCCCACTCACCGCTGGTCTCCACCTCAGGGAAGGCCTCGAGGCGGTTCCTCATTCTGTTTGCCACTTGCTGTTTGAAGATCACAGGGACGGGGTGAGGCCCTAGAGAGCTCCACAACTCGTCCGGGCACTTCTCCCCAACATTGTTCCACACCACAATCACTTTGTGCAGATGTGGCACCGCCTGATAGTGATTTAAAAGCTTCAGTAAAAGATCCGTTCTGTTGTACGTCTGCATGATGAGAGTGAAAGAATCGGGAGCAGTTCTGCCCTGGGATTTTATTTCCCTTCGCAAAGTGAGCATCTTGTCTTCTTTGATATTGGGGAGTAAATTGGTCAACGCCCCAGCTACCAGGAGCAACATGAGGATAGCCACCAAAGAGAAGCGGAGCACCCGGATCCCCATTACTCTCCCAGGAAGTCTGCAGATGTGGCAACACCTGGAACAGAAATGAGCGCAAAATTCAGGACGCTAACACTCTCGCCACCAGCTGCATTCTTATGTTTCTTCCCTGGAGAGAAGTTGATCTTAGTTTAGGTCATTCGAATGTGACTTGTCCTGTACACACTGAAAGATGGTCTGGCCTAAGTGACAGAAAGTACGGCCTAACATTCCTTTCCTTTTGGCCCTGCTTGTGCAATGTGGACAAAAAAATCTTACATACACCAAATAGGGAGAATTAGACATTCTGCAGTTTGGCCTTTTTTCATTGGTGGTAATTTGCATCTGCAATTGCACGCCAGCTGAGGTGGTGCTCTGCCTCCCACAGTAATACATTCAAAATTTTCATTACAGACTTTCCTCCCCTATAGAGTCACCTGCAGAGCTGTAACACGTGAAGCAGGCAACAACGGCCTCAGCAGCAGCAAGCGATTCTGTTGCACTTACAGGCACCCTGTGTAGGCCTCGCACTGTGTTTCCCAGATTGTATTACGCATTTCGCCATTATTCAGCGTTAAACAGAGCACCTGTGGCAGGCACCGTGCCAGGTTTTACAGATACAGCAATGGAGTAAGATAGTGTTTGCTACCAGTACTGGAGAGATGGGGGAGGCAGACATACAAATCTGAATGACCTTTTAGGGTAGTGGTTGTGCACAGAACATGACTACGAGGAAAATACATCAGAACTGTGTGACGAGCGAGGGTCAGCCCAGCAAGGGCCTCGAACACTTCAGCAAGGGCATAGATTTTATTCTGCGACATGGAAAGCCATCCAAAGGTTGCTTAGGACAACACTGACATTTTATTATTATCCATTAGTATTATTCTCATTGAACAGTGAGGCTGTGTACAGAGGTGGAGTAATTTTTGTGAGATTACTACTCTGCATAAGAAACGGAGCTAGAACTTTCATCAGGGAAGTTTGGCCCTGGAGTCCCAGCTGCTCACTCTGGCACTGAGGTACACTACTGCTACCGCGACTGAAACCCAGGAGAGCACAGCAGGCCCACTCCGAGCTCCCGAGGCTCCAAACTCCAGGCCACATGACCAGCCACTCAACTCTCACTCCCCAGTACCCAAGGGTCCCTGTTGATGGCCACAGAGCAGCAGCGAATGAGTGACAGGAGCTCATGGCTTGGATATTCACAGGCCAAAATGCTTTTTGTCAAACTTCTCAATTTTGTAAGTGAGAAATGGTCTGACCTTAAGGCAGTTGTGTACGGCCCTGAACCGGTTACTGGCTTCCACACAGCTGCACTTCTGTGCCTGCCGACTCCTACCACAGCATTTGTGCTTCTCACCCCTCCGCAAGCCTCCGTCACTCTCACCGACACGCCCTTAGCTTTTACTTCGGTGAGGGCTGCATCCTGTCCATTTCAGATATGTGGGCTCCTATCCGACACAGCTGCGGCCATCTTAAGCTGTGACTGCCCCGATTCCATAGGGTACCATTAGTGGCTTTTCAGCACACTGCAACTAGACAAAGCACACGGGTGTGCACAGCCATGCAGCCAGGCGCGTACAGGCCAAGGAAGGGCTGCTGCCCAGCAGCAGCAGGGAGGGCACCGCCCCAGAGGCCTGTGCAGGCTTGCAAAGCACTGTACCGTGATGGCGAGCTTTCTGGAGTTCCACAACCATTCTCTCCTGGACTTTTTCTACAGTTTATTTAAAACAGCGATTTTGTGTTTCCTGGCCCATCATGGCTTTATATGAATAAAACAAATTACTTCTGAAGTAACCTCGGCTCTAATATGATTATCTTTCAAGGATAGTAATTTAAGGCTTTAGAGCACCTTATTGTTTTATACATCCTCTTACTAAGATAACACATAATGTCAACACAGTCAAAGACAGACTACATGAATTAATCATCTTGATTGTGACCTGAAAATCCTTCCACCAATGCATCAAAAGCATTCCATAAGCACACTTCCAGTTCTGCGTAAGGATGGCCAGGCACAGGCACTCGAGGAGCATTCTGACAGCCGCCTTAAAGTACCCCAGAGCAAGGTGCCGGCACTGAAGTGAGCAGGGGTGGAGTGCAGCAAAGCTTAGACGAAGGGCCTCCAGGCTCTACAGTGGACAACAACTTACCAGGTGTCAGGCTAGGCTAGAGAAGTAGTGAAGACTGAATACTACAGCTTGCTGTAAATACACAATGTCAAAGACACGAGTGACTGCTCCAATTTTTTCCACACCTTGGAGTGTGTTCCTTAAACATATTATATAAACATTCTATTTCACATAGCATTTAATGCTCCACTTTACCTCTATAAGGAAGATTTCCAGAAGTAGGAATCATTTATGTCTTTAGAAACATATCGTAAATATTTCATTTTGGTATTTTTTTTTTAACACGTCCATGCAATGAAATTAGACAAACTTTCCGGCTTGCATGGAAAAGTGAAAGTAAGGACGGCAGAGTACGGCATAAGCGATACGTTGTCCCTTAAGAGTAAGGTCTAGAACTACAGCAGCGCCACCAGAAGTGACTGTACAGTGGAAGAGTACTAAGGACGACGTACATAAGGATTTTATATGTGCACTTTATAGCTCGGCTTTCAGCTTCTCTCTTCTAGAGAATGGATCTATCATCTAATTCATAGTTTTGAGTGTAAATGGAAGACACAGGAACACATCTGGATAACATGCCTTACTTGTAAAGAGCCAAGAAGAAATTTAGGCATCTCCTAGTTCTTTTGCCCTCAATTCCTAAATTTTCTTTTGAAAATTTTAATCATAATATATATATATTTCTTTCCCATTCCAAAAAGGTGCTAACAGCTTTTAGTGTTTTTAATCCGTTCTTTCTGCCCATCCTCCATCCCCGTAACTACAGAAGAGGAATGTAACTTTGATAAATGCTGAAAATACCAGCTGTTATGGTTTATGTCTAGTTGTCCCCCCAAAGCCTCATGCAATCATGGGGCGGGGAATTCTAGAGTTTGAGACATGAGTCATGATCCACTAGGATTATGTGTTACAATTGGTTCCTCCCTGGAGCATGATCTGGGCCTGCCTAGGATATGATTGGCTCCTCCCTAGAGCGGGATCAAGGGCCCATCCTGGGGTATGAT
>PVKN010001032.1:0-41000 GCA_004027915.1 Capromys pilorides | reverse complement strand
ACTCTCTGCTCTGGTGAGTTGGTTGTTCTGCCACCATGAACTGGATGCCCTCTGCTCTGTTCCACTCAGCCTTGGACCGGCCGAATATGGACTGAAACCTCCAGCAACTGTGAGCTAAATAAACCTTTCCTTCCTTCATTTTGAGTGTCGGGTATTTGTCCCAGCAACGAGTAAAAGTAACTAAGACACCAGCAAAACAAAATAATCCTTTTATTGGAGTGGCACCTTGGTTCACAAACTTAATTTGTTTGATTCTGGAAAAGAGCCACGTTTGTGTTCACATAGGAAAGACGTCCTTGGCTGCTTGTCACCTGATGCAGAGCTCACAAACAAGCAAGTTTGCCGATCCTCTCTGTCTGAAGTGTTCATGAACTGAGGCATCACTGTAGTTAAAAATCAGATCTCTTAACAATATATGTTTTTTGCACCTATCTCAATTTACTAGGGCTTCACATGTAGAGAGTAAATCCTTTCGTGACTCAGTTACACACCATTCTTTCAGCATCGTCCACATCAGAGCCTTTCAGCTCGGGGCAGCTGGGCCCTCCTGAGCGCACAGCAAAGTCAAGATGTCTCTGAGTACTAGAACTCAAGGGAAGCACTGCTGGTGTCAAGTGGGTGCCGCTAACACCTACGGTGCCCGAGTCAGCCCCAAAGCCAAGGGGCACCTGGCCTAGCACACCATAATATCCAGGAGGAGAAAGCCTGCTCCACATGTTAGTTGCATAAGACACGCTTGAAGCCCACAGGCTGGCGGCTTCCAAAAGCCCTCCTGCCACTTGTTACTTCTGAGCGGTAAGGGATAAAGCCATGTCTCCAACTGTCTCAGTATTTACGTATCTCACTGTTTAGTATAAACTGGGGGACTGCGAGAGACCTCACGGCGTTCCTAAGCCAACTGTCTCAGTTCGCGGATGAGTCAGGGCCCAAGGACAGCGAGCTGCCAGAGGTGATTCAGCTGCATTAAGTTACTCAGCAGCAGAGCCAGGACAAATCCCCAGAGAGCTCAGCCAGGGACTTTGCGCATGCTGTAGTAAATTCTGCAAGGATGCGGCCGAAAAGAAAATAAATAACACTGTTCTTACAGCACTCACAGATGATCCAAAAGAAAATGACTGGTATTTTGGGATACTGTACAACTTTAATAAAATTTCACCTATCATAAAATCCACTCAGTTTAATGGTCTTTAACATATTCAAGAGTTTTGGAAGCATCATCACAATTTTACATTTTAACACTCCCAAAATAAATTCATGCCGCTTGGCAGTCACTGCCCTTTCTACCATCTCCACCCAGCACCCTCTCCTCCGCCCGGCAGGAACTCGCTTTCTGCTTCCACGGCTGTGTCTGTTCAGCACACTGCCTCGGAACAGAATCACACAATATACAACCACTGGACTGGGGCGATAGCTCAGTGGCACAGGCCCCTGCCTGGGAAGCACAAGGTTTTGGGTTTGATCCCCAGCACCAAAAAAAAGGTGGAGTATCTGGGTTTACGTGAGCAAGTTTCTCAAGATTCATATATATTGTAGTATACATGGGTTCATTTTTTTTTTTTTTTGCCATTTCATTGTATTACCTTCTTTTTCCAGCTGCTGGACATTTGGGTTGTTTCTAGATTTTGGCTGTTATGAATGCTACTGCTATGAAGATTTATGCACAAATGTTTCTGTGCATATACACTGTCACTTCTCTTAAAAAATGCCTAGGTGTGGAATTACTGGGTCCCTATGTATTCAAAACCTGAGAATTGAAGAATCTTTTTCGGAGAGTGTTAATTGTAAGAAAATTTCTAACATGGTGTTGTGACCTGTAGATCTCCCCTGTGGTGTTATGTGGCCCTAGGTGGGCCTTTGCAGAGGTGGCTGGGTCCACAGCGTGCGGCTGTGGGATCACGGATGTGACACCAAGACTGATTCATGGTGCGATGCTAGGATGAAGGCTGCCCCACTCTGCTGTGAGTGCTGGCACCCTAGGGTGGGTGGCCTGGGCAGGACAGAAGGGTCAGGAAGAGTGTCACTGCTGGCTGCTTGCCACGTGCAGCTGCTTTGCTGTTCAGCTGCCTTCGGCCTACCAAGAACCCTTTTTCCTCTGCGATGTCCCTCTGCCTGCCCAGGAGCCAGCCCACTATAAGCTGAAACCTCTGAGAAGCTCTGAGCCAATCAACATTTCCAAAAGAGTATTCTGTCCTGGCAACAAGAAAAGTAGCTAAGACGTGGAGGTAAGATAGAGAAAAACATTACAGTCAGTGACTCAATGATGATACACTCTCTTTGCGTGTGGCCTTTAAATGACCAGGTGATTTGGATTTTCAGAGACTTGCTATTTGGTTTTATAACTACATTATCTATCAAAGTTCCCTAGAAGTCACACTGTTGAAGAAGTCTTTTCTCAGGGAAAGTTTCTTCAGACTGCAAGAGAAATAATTATCCAGAGAGAAGCTGTAAACAATATGCCAGAACATAGCATGAATAAAAAGCGGCTGAGTCCTCTGGCTCTGAGGTAGAAAACAAGCAGCTCAGCACCACACAGAGAAGCCATTGCTGTTCCACTGGCGCCCCAGACGGCAGTGTTCACTCTTCTGCCATCCCACAGATCCCGATGCCGTGGAGACTCTCTTCTCCATCTTGTCCCCTGAGATATGGACTTTCCTAAGATGCTTACAGACAATACAGTTGCTCAGAAAAAGGCCTGCAACCACCAAGAGACAGGGCCATGCCAAGGTGGAGTGCAGCGGTTGACGCACACGTGGCTTCCTTCTGCACATACTCCAGGTGACAGATGACAGCTGTGTGGCAGCCGGGCAGTTTCTGGCCAGGCTCACTGCAGGTAGATGGCACAGTATTCAAGTAAGGGCACAAGGCACCAACTCTGAAAAGGATTCTGTCCTTGTTGGTACCTGTACGTGGCCAGCTGACGCAAGTCCAACATGCTGGCCTATGCATTTCCTTCAAAGCAATTCTCTCTCCATCTGACAAGCTCCTCTTCGGGAACCTTTCAATTGTCGCCCACCCTGTCAGACTGCCCCTGCCACCAGGGCTCCTGTGAGCTCTGGACACAGTGCTCCCATACCAGACCTTGTTTCCAGGTCCCGCCTCTCGCTCTCTCAGCCTGCGTGAGTAGTTTCTTCCGGTCTTTACAATGCAGCACAGGGTCTGGCCCATCTTTAAGATCACTGGTGGCTGAACAGAGCAAGGGGATCTACGTTTAAATCACCTTCACCTTGACAATGGAGCTGTATTTTATTCTGCTTGCAGCACACGATGTCCACATTCCTTGTCAGGAGTTGGTAGGCGTGACACACCTTAATTCCCTTTTTGTCCTTCCCCTCCCTCATCACCTGATTTCTTTTCCATTTACAAAAGCTCTCTCCACTTCCCATACGTTTTCTTTAGGTCTTCATTTATATTTTGGACTTCCCACGTAGGAGAAGCCACATGCTACTGAAGCCTGTGTGTTCTGCTTCCTTAATGCTATGGCCCCAAGGTAAATCCACTGTCCCGTAACTGATCCACATCAGTCTTCACGGCCTAGCTGCTGCCACTGTGCAAATACATTTTAAAGGTGAAATCATGAGCACATCAGCTGCTTTCCAGATTTAGCTGTTATGAAGTGGATTGCTATAGAAATGGGTGTGCGTATGCCTGGGTCATGATTGTTAGGATGACATATACCTACTGGGTCAAGCAGAATTTGCAGGTTTCATTTGTTTTTATTTTTATTTTTTCCTTTTCTTTTCTTTTCTGGTACCAGGAAGCCCAGGGTTCACACTTGCCAGGATCCTCTGGTACTTCAGGGCCTCTCCAAGCCGATTTCCACAGTAGCTGTGGTAGTTCACGTGCCCACCAGCACGGCAGAAAGGGCCCCTTTTCCCTGTAGCTGCTCTGGCCTGTGTTGCTGTTTGCTTTCTTGATGATGGCCATTCTTTGGGGGCAGATGGAATTTCCATGTTGCTTTAATTTGTGTTTCTCTAATCCAGAAACAGCACACATTTGTTCATGTATTTACTGGCCATCTGTACTATGAAGTGCTTTGCCATTTTGCTTACTACCCCTTTCTGACTGCATTTTTTATATTTTTGGAAGTCATTACATAGTCTGGTTCATTGGTCCTCTGAGGAATACTTTCCTTTTTCTGTCAGTTCTTTCACCGTTGGCTGCTTCTCTCACTGTGCAGAAGCTCTTTAATTTGGTGTGATCTCATTTGTTGAGTCCTGGTACTATTTCCTGTGCTTGCAGGGCTCTGCTCATGAAGTCCTTCGCTGTGCCTATGACAAGAGATTTTCCTGTTCTAACCTTGCAGCAGGTTAAGTGTTTCTGCCTTAGTATTCTGTTCTGTGACCAATTCTGATTTTAGTTTAGTACAGACGGGCTATAGCCAATTTTCCCAACGCTGTTAATTAATGAGGCTATCTTTGCTCCAGTGTGTACTTAATACTTCAACAGAATAAACACAAATTAAATGCAAATTAAGGCCAGATTATAACTATACTAAACTCCAAAGACTTTTCTCCACATTAAAGTCCTGTGACTGGGAGAGCCAGTCATAAGCTGGGACCTCACGCCCCTTCATACTAGTCACCTTTCTACTCTCAGATCTGTGGCCAACCTATCTGATAGGTAAAAGGTGTCTCAGATCTCTGGTTTTTCACATCTTCCCATTTATATTCTTCACTGAAACACCTCTGAACATCCTTGTTTCAATACAAGCTCTCTGAGAAAAGAGCCAACTTGCTGTGGGGTGTCATCCTCTGCTAAGACAACATTATCCTCGTGAAACATAGGGAATAACAACCTGAACCTTTACACGTCATCAGGTAGGCAGCAGGAAAAAAATGACTAACTTGGTTGACCAGTGAAAATCTGCGTTGGTTCCCAAGTGACAAAAACACATCCCCATGGTGGCTGCCCAGGGCATGCGTGCTGCTACAGGCTGTGAGCTCTAAAAGGTTCGCTGTTACTGCTACTATAGGAAGCTTTTTCCTACTGATACATTTTTTTTTTTTCAACTACAGGGGACTAAACCCAGGCAGGGCCCTCATCCTGAGCTATGACCCCAACCCATTCTCCCTGAGACAGGCCTTGTTACATTGGCTCTTGGGGTGCTGGGACTCAGGTATGCCTTCCTACATCTAGCATCTATTAGATTTTAAGCACCATAATCTAGAACTTGCTTAATTATAAAATACTGGATGGCTGAAATTGTACACAACTGTTATTTTTCTTCACAAATATTTTCCAGATGATGCACAATACTATGGGACAAGTGTTAGATTTAAGGCTTTATCCATATCCAGAAAATTTGTCCTTTTCACTGTTATTTTAGAAATGCCACGTAGCCTTCTCGTTTTCTACCAATTCTATCCTCACCTTCCTAAATGACTTTTTCTTACTATTTTCTCCTACAGAGCCCATCTACCACTGTAAGATTCTTCTAAATACACAAAAATAATTTAATTATTAATTTAAAAAGAGGCATGCATGGAATAAACTTATACCAGTAATAAAGGGTCCATCTTGAAGTCTTGCTGTTTGTAACCTATCGATTACATGGCATGTGAAGAAGCCATCCTGATCTGGGTCAATTATGCTGTGAACTATCTGGGATAACGTGATCCATTTTTTCTGTTTAATAGCTATGTGGAGATGTATTTGGTAACTGGTTATCTTATATACAATCAAAATCTGTCATCTAAAAAGCCTTTACCATGTTTTTGGAATTTCAGCTCTTGAACAATACTGCTAAAGCACACTGAGAAACAGCCGTATTTACGACAGTGTCATACCTGCTGCGGCACGTCGCTTCTCTACACAGGCTGTGAGACGTGTTTCTTACCGATTACATATCAAGTCCTCCTGCCAGCAGCCAGGTTGAGTGAGGCACATTCTCATGGGTAAGTCAGGTTAGCAGGGACGGGATAGCGTCCTAAACAGGCCCATTAGTCACTGCGTATCTGTGTCTCTGCCACTTGTCCCGACGCCACCTCCCCTACACAGCAAAGCTGCCTGTTAGTCTTGGCATTTTGCTTTGTTTTCTAACACAAAGCATTGCGTTTTCTGAGCACTGCTACCAACTTACTAGTCTATTTTATTGCTTGTAGGGAAATAGTGTGTAAAATATTGTTAGAGTGTCGCCTGTCCCCTTCAGGCCAGCCACATGTCACTGAGATGATGAGGCCCTCTCTATTTTCTAAGTACACAAGAACGAATTACAGATAAGAGCTCTTTCCATCCTTGCAGCCTTCCTTCTACAGCTGTCCGCTAACTGTGGCTACTGATGACGGTGGTATCTGGAGATAGCCAATCTGCAGGGCATACACTACGGCAGGAATAAGAGTGGCCCGATGCCTCCAAGGACACTGATGACTTGTGAGAATCCAAGCATTCAGTGCATTCTAAGAAGTGAGAAGTAGAAACGCACTTTTAGCTTAGCACTGTACAGTGCAATGCAAAATTAGTTCCAGCAATGGGTCAAACAGAAACCAAGTACCTCTGCAAATACATTGCTTTTATTATTCTAAGATATGGGAACTTTTCAATGAATTGCTGATACGGGCAAAGGAAGGAGGCTGCCAGGCTACAGACACTCAGAATGTTCCTCGGAACCTTCTCTCTTTCACTCAGTAATGGTTTTCAGCTCCTTCCAAAACTCTTATCTGACAGAAACAGGTACCATACGTATGAATTATGGATTATGAATTTCAGGTAGCAAATCGAAGATGAAAACAGTCCCAATTCATGTGTGCTCTCTTGCTGTTTGAGAGGAAGCTCAACATGCCCACAGTGATCCTCTCAATGGGTACTTACAGGAGCCCACCACATGCTTGGCACTGGAAGGCTCGGGGAGTGGGCAGACAGTGCCCGTCCTGACGGAGCTCAGCGAGTCTCTGCCCCAACTGTCAGAGCTCTCCTCCTCTCTCACTCCACAGTACGTACCTCTCAGCAGGTTCAAACTGAAGAAGGAAAATACATTATACCCAATCCATTTTGCAGGGAAGGAGCTAAGACTGAGACTACCAAAAGAACTCCCTGGACCGCAGGTCAGCACCAAATGCGTGATGTACACTTGAGCCCCTTTGTATCATCTCTGTCCTTTGCCTGGCTTCTATTTTTAGCTTTATTTTAGTCTTTAAGGATTTTAAATTCATAGTTATTAGAGCTCTACAGTTCATGCTTAGCATACGTGAAGACAAAAAACAAAAATACAAACGAGACAGTATGGGCAATGATTTCATTTATAATGACTGGTATTCCAATGGATCCATACTGGAAGAGGTGTTAACACTACTTTCTAAGCTCTCGCTCAAGTAAGGATTTTTATTTTCAAGGAACAAAAACATTTTTTTCTTTTTGGTCTGTTCAGCCTGCCCTAAGGGTGAGGCTGACACAGCATGTGGTGCTGGGGACTGAATCATGGTCCCTTGTGACTGCCTCAGCTTGCCTAAATAGGCACATTAGATGGCTGAGCTATCTTGCCAGCCCCTTGGCTTCTTTTTTTTTTTTTTTGATAAGGTCTTGCTATGTAGTTCAGGCTGGCCTTGAATTAATTACATGGCACAGGCTCACCTGGAACTTGTGACAATCCTGCCACAGCCTCCCAATCGCTGGGATTACATCCCAACATGTGTCACCATGCCTGGCCAAAAACATTTCTATACAAAAACTTTTTCTCAGATGTGAAATACTGCTATTTCACCCATCTTCTCAGGAGCACTATTTGCAACTGCCCAAAGGTAGAAGCACTCTAAATGTCTACTGATAAATGGATAATCCCCACTCAGAACATGTGGTATATATTATGTGTTTTGGTTAGTATCCAGGTGTGCCCCCCAAAGCTGCAAGCAGTTGCAGGGGTGGGCTCCCAGAGTTCGTGATTATTCATGATCCAATGCTGGGATTATGGGTGTGGGTGCTACACTCACCCTGGGGCAGATATCCCAATAGAAGGGAGGGAAAGAGGCCTGCCTCAGCGCAGTCACTGCTCCTGCCGTTGTGCTATCTTCTGCCACCATGAACAGCTGCTCTCTGCCATGTGCCACTCTACCCTGGAGCCAGCCGAGTATGGACAGAAACCTCCACAAACTGTGAGCTAAATCAACTCTCCCTTCCTTAATTTAAGGTGTCAGTTATTTTGTTCCAGCCATGATAGAAAAGTAACTAAGATATTATTCAACTTTAAAAAGGAAGAGAACTCTGACACCTGCTGTAATATATGTGAAGCAGATGAAAGAAGCTCCAGAAAAAAGGAGAACAAGTAATACATTAGTATATGATTCCACTAATACGAGGTAGAAAGCACATTCAGATTCACAGAAACAGAAACATAGGCTTGTTGCCAGGGGCAGGGGTAGACGGAGAAGGAACTAAATAGCTGTTTAGTGGGTATGAGATTTCAGTTTTACAAGACAAAAAAGTTTTGGAGATGAGTAACATATGACTGTGTAAAAATTCTTGTCACTACTGAACTGTACATTTAAAATGGTTAAGAAGAGGCCGGCGAGATAGCTCAATGGTCTTAAGCATCTGCTTAGGCAAGCTTAGGCATCTACACGGACATTGGTTTGATCCACTGTAGCACATGCTGCGATAGCCCTGATCGCCCACCCCCCCATTGAGCTGGCCTTAACATAAAGTTTAAAAATAATAAAATGGTTAACATAATAAATCTTATGTTACATATATTTTTTTCCACCCTTTTTGAAGCCAAAAATTTCTGCTACTTACCTCATTATGCTATTATTGTTATTTTTTTAAATAAATAACTTTCTTTTGGATTTAGTGATTGACAGGAACAGGTCCTTGCGGCACTATGAAGAGAAACCAAAAAGTTTTCTGTGATATTTTGTTCAGTCAGCAGGAAATTTTCAGAAATAATGATTTTTATGCCACTGTCCACAGGCTTTGAATTACTCTTAAATCAGAATTTGTTATTCTATATTCTAAGAATCACATTTGGATAATTATATAATGACTTGGTAATAACATTGCTACACGTTTTGTTTTTCTCTTTCTCTTGGGGGCCAAAAAGCAGCATAGACTGATACTACCCCAACTATCTACAAAACCAAAGTACACATGCTATATAGCAAAACCCCTGAGCACATACCCACTTTGCATTTGTATACAATTTCTAAATTTATGTGTATCTCATCCACATGTGTTTTTCACCAAATGTTCATTGGATGTCCAACTGGAAGCACCTAAAATAACCACTTGGTCTAAAGCAGGGTTACAGTGAAGTGCAGGGGTGGATTTCAGAGGACAACAGATGGTATCTTTCCCATTTTTGCTGACTATTGCTGCAAAGGAGCTTGTGGACCCTGGGCTGAAGGTAAGCTTCTGCCCCAAATCTCTCTGCTTTTGATGGTGTCAAAGAGACTTCATTTTAAAGGATGGTCATTTGAGTTCACCAGAACTACAGATGTTATGGTTTATGTCTAATTGTCTCCCCCCAAAGCCTCATGAAATCATGGGGCAGGGACTTTTAGAGTTTGAGACTTGAGTCACAATCCACTGGGATTATGTGTTTTAGTACTGATGGGACTATGGGTCTGAGTACTGCTGGGATTACTTGAATCTTGATCCAGTGGGATTATGTGTTTTAGTAGGATGGGATTATGGGTCTGAGTCCTTCTGGGATTATGAGTGTGGCCTAAGGTGGATAGGCTGAGGCAGAGAGCCTGAATGAAATATAAAGAGAGACAGAGAGACAGACGCTTGCTGTTGCTCTATGTGCCCTGGTTGGTCGGTTGCCTCTGTTGTGGTTGTTGCTGTTCTGCCGCCATGAACTGGATGCTCTCTGCCCTGCTCCACTCAGCCTTGGGCCAGCTGAATATGGACTGAAACCTCCAGCAACTGTGAGCTAAACAAACCTTTCCTTCCTTCATTTTAAGTGTCGGGTATTTGTCCCAGCAACAGGTGAAAAGTAACTGAGACAGAATTTGGTACCGAGAGTAGGGTCGCTGGTGTGGCTATACCTGACAATGTGGATTATGAGCTTTTGGGAAGAGATAGGAAAGGTTCAGAGATGTCACCTACAAGCGAAGCACTGGAAAAGCTTCAGCTGGGAGATTCTGGTCAGAGCTCAGACCAAAAGACTGGCTTGAAGCCTGGGTATAGAGAATGGCTCAAGAGCAGAGATTCGAAAAGTTTAGAGAGGTCCTCTACTTGTGAAGAGCTGGAAAAGCTTCAGCTGCTCTGGAGGGGAGATTCTGGTCAGAACTCAGACCAGAAGACTGACAGAAGGCCAGCCTGTAAAGACCAGGTTGAGGAAGTTTCTGCTGAGAAGGACAGCATTGGCTGTTGGACTCCAGATGATTTGTGCTATGGATTGGCTAAAAGTCTGTTGGAATTTTGCTCATGCCCAGAGACTTTGCCTAAGACTGAGATTAAGCAAGGTGAACTGATTAATCTTTCAAAAGATATTTCAAAGCAGCAAACTATTGGGGCAGTGGCATGGTTGTTATTGGTGGCTTGTAGCCAGATTTACATTGAAAATCAAGAGCAAAGAGCCAAGAAGGATAATTTAAAATGTTGTGAGTTTGACCAGGAAGGAAGCACCAGGAGAGCTGTGGATTGCAAAGATACAGCTGAAAGGATCTCCATTTCTGGGAAGGAACCAGAGAATCAAACGGATGGCTTGAGGGCATCACAAGAGGCAGCAGCTCTCTGCCCTTTGCAGCCCCACAATTGCAAGGGAGAGAGATTTTGCCTTGAGAAGAAAGTTGCAGAGACCCAAGTACCAGAATGGTGGCAGTGACCAAACCAGATTCCAAAATGGCACCAGCATGGAGAATTTGTTCCTCGGAATCAAGGTCAGAGTATTCACCAATCAAGGCACTCCACCCCTACAACCAAGAGAGAAGGAAGCCTAGCTACTGCTTAAGCTGGCAGCAGACCTTGGCATCATCCACATGACATTGGTTTTAGGCGCATTCAAAATGCAAGAGGTGTTAGGTTAAGAAGGCTTCCACCTAGATTGCAGATGGCCTGGGAGGCCAGGCAGTATCCCCTGAGAGGGCAATGTGTGAAGCAGAGAGTGAGAAGCCTGTTTAGTGGAAACCCCAGAAGTCTGGAAAAGCTAGGAACGTGGATCATGCAAAGAGGGAGCAAATCTGGCCTAAGAAAAAAGCCATGGAAACTACCACAAAGAGTGCCATAGGGGCAGAGCCGAGTAAGGCCTTTGGAGGTCAAAACTCAGTGCAGACTGCTTCAGGTGTTCCAGTTGGACCTATGGGATTTAATGTTTGCCCTGCTGGATTTTGTCCCAGTGTTTTGTATTACTTTTTTGTTTGCAACTTTTCAATTGTTAATGTTTATCTTGTACCTTTGAATGTTGGATATGTTTAACTTTTCTTTTGTATAGGAGCTCACAGTGAAGAGTTTGCCTTGGATCTTGGAGACTTGGGACTTGGACTTTTCAGCAATGCTAAAACTGTTGGGACTTTGACAACTCTTCCAGATGGACTAAAATGTCTTTTGCACAAAGGGATGTGCATGAGACTTCGGGGGTCCAGGGTTGGAGTGTTATGGTTTATGTCTAGTTGTTCCCCCAAAGCCTCACACAATCATAGGACTTTTAGAGTTTGAGACTTGATTCATGATCCACTGGGATTATGTGTTTTAGTACGGATGGGATTATGGGTCTGAGTCCTTCTGGGATTATGAGTGTGGCCTAAGGCAGATAAGCTGAGGCAGAGCGCCTGAATGCAATATAAAGAGAGACAGAGAGACAGATGCTTGCTATTGCTCTCTGTGCCCTGGTTGGTTGTTTGCCTGTTGCAATTGTTGCTGTTCCGCTGCCATGAACTAGATGCTCTCTGCCCTGTTCCACTCAGCCTTGGGCCAGCTGAATATGGACTGAAACCTCCAGCAACTGTAAGCTAAATAAAACTTTCCTTCCTTCATTTTGAGTGTCAGGTATTTGTCCCAGCAATGAGTCAAAAGTAACTAAGACATAGACTGATTAATCTTTTAAGAGCTATTTCAAAGCAGCAAACTATTGGGGCAGTGGCATGGTTATTATTAGCAGCTTTTAGCCAAATTTATGTTGAAAATCAAGAGCAAAGAGCCAAGCAGCATGATTTAAAATATTGTGAGCTTGGCCAGGAAGGAAGAACCAGGAGAGCTGTGGACTGCAAAGATGGAGCTGAAAGGATCTCCATTGCTGGGAAGGAACCAGAAAAATCAAAAGGATGGCCTGAGGGCATCACAAAATGTGGCAGCTCTCCACCCTTTGCAGCCTCAGAATTGCAAGGGAGAGAGATTTTGCCTTGAGAAGAAAGCCACAGAGATCCAAGTACCAGAATGGTGGCAGCGGCCGAACCCGGTTCCAAAATGGCGCCGGCATGGAGAATTTTTTTCTCTGAATCAGGGTCAGAGTACTCAGCAATCTAAGCCCTCAACCCCTACAGCCAAAAGAGAAGGAAGCCTGGCTACTGCTCCAGCTGGCAGCAACCCTTGGCATCATCCACATGGCATTTGTTTTAGGCGCATTCAGAACACAGGAGCTCTGAGTTTAAGAAGGCTTCCACCTCGATTTCAGAAGACGACCTTGGAGGCCAGGCAGTGTGTCTCTAAGAGGGGGTGTGTGAAGCAGAGAGTGAGAAGTCAATTCAGTGGAAACCCCAGAAGTTTGGAAAAGCCAGAATTGTGGATCATCTAAGGGAAACTACAAAGAGGGAGCAAATCTGGCCTAAGAAAAAAGCCATAGAAACTACCACCAAGAGTGCCATAGGGGCGGAGCCGAGTAAGGCCTTTGGAGGTCACAACTCAGTGCAGACTGCTTTGGATGTTCCAGTTGGAACTATGGGATTTAATGTTTGTGCTGCTGGACTTGTATTTGTCCCAGTGTTTTGTATTACCCTTTTATTTGTAACTTTTTGATTGGTAATGTTTATCTTGCACCTTTGAATGTTGTATATGTTTAACTTTTCTTTCATACAGGGGCTCACAGTTGAGTTTGCCTTGGATCTTGGAGGAGACTTGGAGCTTGGACTTTTCAGCAATGCTGAAACTGTTGGGACTTTGACAATTCTTTCAGATGGACTAAAATGTCTTTTGCACAAAGGGATGTATATGAGACTTTGGGGGTCCAGGGTCAGAACGTTATGGTTTATGTCTAGTTGTCCCCCCAAAGCCTCTTGCAATCATGGGGCAGGGATTTCTAGAGTCTGAGACTTCAGTCATGATCCACTGAGATTATGTGTTTTAGTACTGAGGGGACTATGGGTCTGAGTACTGCTGGGATTACTTGATTTCTGGTCCAGTGGGATTATGTGTTTTAGTAGGATGGGATTATGGGTCTGAGTCCTTCTGGGATTATGGGTATGGCCTAAGGTGGATAGTTTGAGGCAGAGAGTCTAAATGTAATATAAAGAGAGACAGAGAGACAGTTGCTCGCTGTTGCTCTCTGCTCCCCTGGTTGTTCCATTGCCTCTGTCCTGACTATTGCTGTTCCGCTGCCATGAACTGGATGTTCTCTGTTCTGTTCCACTCAGCCTTGGGCCAGCCGAATATGGACTGAAACCTCCAGCAACTGTGAGCTAAATAAACCTTTCTTCCCTTCATTTTTAGTGTTGGGTATTTGTCCTAGCAACGAGCAAAAGTAACTAGGACAATAGATAACCTCATTCCCTTACCCCCTTCTCCCACATAGCTAACCATAAACCCATTCAGAGAAAACCAAGGTCGTAAGATAAGAACAAAAAGTACAACAACTTGGGGAATAAGACAAACATTAAACCACGTGCTACACTGCCCCACAACAGGCACATGGTCAACAGAGCCCCGAAAAGTGTAAACCTTGTGGCAATTGTGACACTGTTGTAAAATTTCTGAAAAAGAGGCAATGAAGTAATGTGTTTACTATGGAAACACGAGAAGTACATGACCTGAAAGCAAAGTTCATGCCAGGAAGGACATCTCATGGGTCCAGACTTGAGAGTCTAGGACGTTGGTCACAGGCTGACCCGCAATAAAAGCTTTCGTGTTCCTCCCCACTTAGTGTCTTTGGTGGGGGCTTTGCTTTCTGTCATCTGGCATCACATTTTCATTCCTCAGTCAACAATCATTTGTCTGGGAAGTTTTTTTTTTTTTTTTTTAATTTCCCCACAGAATAGGCATATTTGACCTACTGTGACTGACTGATGGTACAAGTACTTAAAAGAAGCACACAATAGAAGTACATTTACAATTTTAAAATGTTCATCATTGTGTTTATTCTGCAATCTTACACATCCATGTCTACTTAATGTTATCATATATGAAGGAACTAAGAATTAGGACAGGAGACTTTCCGGATGCTGCATTTGATTACAGACACCAGAAGACTGACCACCTAAGCAGAGCCGAAGAATCATTTTTAGCATTCCTATGTCATATTCTTTACAACAGAAATTATTACAAGGGCAAAAGAACAGTTTACTGTATATATGAAGACTCCCTGTAAGATGCATGTCCCCTTCCATGGTTCACAGAGCATCTCTCTTGGATCTGCTTCTATCGGCTTCTCTTCATAAAACCCACCCAGGGAAAGAACTTCAACTCTTCAGGCTTTCTGCTCCCTGGCTCACCACAGAGCCTGGCAGACGGTAGGTACTCACTAAATGATTCCTGAATGACTGACCCAAACCTTCACCTGAAAACACATGGCTTAACATACAGGTACAAGACCAGCATCCAAGACAACGAAAGAAATGGGACAGAGGAACATTTCTAGTCACCCAACTTTTCCTGATTTAAACAATGTCTACACTTCATACTGAAAAAAATACCTTTAGTACTGAATATGGCCCTCCTGCTATCCAAGCCTGAAAACCGCAATATGGCATTGTCACATTTTGAAAGAAGGTCCTTACCAGAGGACCCATCTCCTATCCTTGGGGTGGGAAGTGGGAAAACTTGAGTCTCTGGAAACTGACATAATGGAAATTAAACTTCAATTTCTCTAACACATTTCAAAACTATTTGAAAAAGGGTAAGAGGTTTCTCTGTAAATCAGCTGACTAACTTCAGGTTTGTGGTAGTACGAGAAGAAAAGAATTTATTTTCAGAGGCAGAACACAAAAACACAGGCTCAAATGGCAGCTGACATTGACGAATTAAGAGAATGCTGGAAATCATCGCCGAGATTCGATTATTTCTCTATATTTCCCCTCTTCCAGTTATATCTTTCTGAAAATGAAGCAGTTTTGAAGAAAAGCCCACTTGCAATGGATATACTTAGCATTAATCTACCTAGTTTGAACCCAGGTAAGGTATCTCTAGCAATGCAGTAGAGTGAAACTCCGTTGCAAATACAAAAGCTTCCTTTAAAAAGTGGACACTACCATTTAAAAGCATTTAAGCTAAAATGATAAAATAACGCTTAAAAAGGCAAAGACAAAAACACTTTTCCAGAACTTTTTTAAGATTCTAGCCATTTGACATAGCTGTGCAAAAAGATGAATGTTTTTAAAATCGTAGAATAACGACACTACATTTTCAAAATCAAACCACCGAATCACTAATCCACGCCAAGTTCCAATAGTAAGAGCAAAGCATGCATACATCCTCACTGGAAAAATCCCAATGCACGCTGGAGCGTTCCGCGGTCTCCTCACCTGGGATACAGAGCGCCGGCCGATTTCCTCGCTTGCAGCCTGGTCAACGCGCAGCAGAGGGGGTCTGATGCGCTCACTTCCGTCTATTTTGAACCGAAAAGCGCGCGTGCACGCGGCCGCACGCCGCGCGGGGCGCCGAGCTCCCCGCAGCACTGGGCGCGGGCAGGCCGGTCCCGGCAGCCCCTCCCGCCCGCGGCGCCCACTTCCTGTCGCCGCCGCGTTCCCAGCCCACTTCCGGAAGCCCGGCCTAGATGCTCTAGGAACTTGGCTGGACCGGCTGCTGCCCTCTTCGCGAGGGTGCTCCGTGGGCGGCGCGGCCGAGGCTGGGGCTCCCGGGGGCAGAAGGGGCGCCGGCTCGGGTTGCTGGCGGCCGAAACCCGTGGGGCTCAGTTACGGCCCGCAGGCTCTCTGCGAGGCGCTCCTCGGCTCAGCCCCTGAACAGTGCTGCCCGACCAGCCGGCTACGAGGCCAGGCGTCGTTTTTGAGCGCGGGCGCCCACGCTGTCCACCGGGCAGAGCCATTACTGCGCGTGCGGTACGGGGCGGGACCCTCAAGCACTGCCTCCTACGGCGGGGGATTTTTAGGTCTAGGCGGGGGCCGACCCCCGTGCATCCGGGCACCCAGGCCGGCCGGGGGCAGTCGGGGGGTCCAACTAGCTGTACTGCTGTACTCTACCACCACCACCCAGGCCAGCTACCCGCATCCCCAGTGACTGAGGCCACGCCCCACGGCGAGGCCACGCCCCAGCCACGCCCCCTTCCCCTCCCATTCCGGGGACGCAGAAGCCTTAGGCGGCCCCGCCCCACGGCGAGGCACCGCCCCTGACACGCCCCCTTTCCAGTCCCAGGACGCGTTGCGCGGCCCGAGCCGGAAGTAGGCGAGCTCCCGGGCGTGTGTCTGGGTTTGTGTTTCCCTGCGGCGCGCGGCCGCTGTCCACCTCTCCGGGTTTACGTTTAAGCCGTCGCTGCAGTCACGACCATCATCTCACGGAACCGCTTCTAGAGGGGAGTAGGCCCGGCCCTCAGCCGGGCGAAGATGTTGCCCCTGTCCATCAAGGATGATGAATACAAACCGCCCAAGTTCAATCTGCTGGGCAAGATCTCGGGCTGGTTTAGGTGCGGGGGCTGCTGCAGGAAGGGCTGTCGGCGGGAGAGCGAGCCCGGGCGAGGGATGGCGAGCGCGGGGTCGCGGCCTCGGCTTGCCCTGTGGGGACCGGAGCGAGGGGCGGGCGGTCCTGGGAGGAGCGCTCCCTCGGCGTCCCTGCTCGCCTCTTACCCTACCCTCTTTTCCTGGTCGTGTCGTTCCCAGGTCCATCCTGTCGGACAAGACGTCTCGGAACCTGTTTTTCTTCCTGTGCCTGAATCTGTCCTTTGCTTTTGTGGAGCTGCTGTACGGCATCTGGAGCAACTGGTAACCAAAGGGAAAGTGTTGGGGCGGAAGCGGGAGTGGGAGAGACCGAGCCCTGTTGCCTAGTGCCACGTAGCTCCTTCCCGGGACGTTCAGCTCTCACCTTGGCCGCCGCTTCTGCCACAGACTGGCAGGGCCGCGGTTCTCAAGGGCCAAGGCCTGTCCGTGCGGTCCATTCTCCCTCCGCTCCTTCTATGAGACTGAGAGCCCCCTCCCTAGCATCTCTGAGCTCTGCATGCCTTAGCCTTGCCTGCTTGCAAGGGGAAAACCTGTTCCCTGTCTCTGGGGGGAGTGGCTTTTGGATCTCGCATTCGGGGGTGTTCTACTTAATTTAGGAGGACTTTGCATGACCTTTGAAAGGATTTGTAAAGAGATACCCAGGAAAATGTGTGCCATCCTCTTTTCTCCTTAGTGCTGACATTTAATAGTTTTCTTCTGGTCTTGACTGCAGCAGAAAATGGAACATAGATTTCTAAGACATCTCTTGGCTCAATGCGTTTTAGCATCACCTTTGCTTTTGTTGTTATTGCTGTTTTTTTGTTAGAAACTGCTTTGGTAGAAAAAATATACTCTATGAAAATGAAATTATTATTATTCAAGTATTTCCTGTTGAGTATCTTGACTTATGAAATTGTTCTGTTGACACTTCTGAGTGTGCTAATTCCACTTTTACAATGTAAACCCGTTTAAGAATCTGATGAAAGCCAACACTCATGCTTTTATTTAAAGCTTGAAGGTATTCACAGGTTCCCTGAAATAGTGAACCTTAGACGAGGAAGCTGACATTTATGCTTTTTTATTACGCTGTGTATTGTTTAAAGTCGACTTCCTTGAAGAACTATTTGATCTTTGTTGAAACTGAATAATGACATTAGCTACTCTCAGCAGGTTTGTTACACCTATACTGTTAATGTGAAAAAGTGGGTTTATAAGTTCAATTGTCATTTTTTAAATACTCAGTAATTGACATGGTATAAAGGTTATTGGTTTAGTTACTACTGACAGACATATTTATATAATTAAAGTTTGATGTATTAACTATGTTGGATCACCTGGGGTGTGTGTGTGCATGCGCACGCACTCGTGTGCTTGTGTGTGTTAAGGGTACCCCATTGACTTTTTAATTAAGTTAACATTCTTGCTGCATTACATACCTTGACACACCATAGCCTTCCCTTGTATTTGCGTAGGTGTAGCTAAAGGGGGCGTCTGTAACACTTGGTGTTTTCTTTCTCCTCCTTGCCCTAGTTTTAGCATATGTGCTGATTGCTTTGCATCTGCACGTTTTGCTACAGTTACTGTGTAGCGCAGTGCCTTCCCTGGCCCTTGCACAGATCACTTCGTGAAATGTCTTTTTCAGGGAATTTATATCTAAAGTGCTTAAATTGTATCTTTCGTGGAATGTTAAGTATATTGGGACTTCTTTGATGTGCAGTTAAGGAAAACGTGAAGGCAGTTATTTTGTCAGCCATACGTCAGCATTCATCAGATTGTAAGGAACTTTGCTGGCAGAGCTGCCCTTCTGCCCCAGTCTTGCTCTGCTCCTCTTAGCCAGCAGCTTGTTGTGTACCCCTGTTACCTCCAGTCAGTGAGCACGTGTGTTCTGCTCATGTATATAAACTTCTGCGTCTGCAATCGCTTACTCGCCAGTATTTTTTGTTAGTGGATGTGAAGTATAACTGTTTTCACTGATGTTTGAGCATGTTTAGAAATTACTCTAGTCTATCCCTAATCTTCCTATGCTATATTTAGACGCCAGAATTTTCAGTTCTTTTGTTGACTAATTAATAAAATCTTGATCTGTCTAGATTATTTCTATGCTATGGATCCAGTTAGCTCTTAAGTTCTTTTATAAGTTTCTCACCAAACCCCACTTTGTTTTTCATAGTCATTTCTCTGTTCAACTTTAGTGTATAAAAATAAATTTTAAGTTGTTGAGAATACAAGATATTGCGATTTTTCTAATTGGCAGTAAACACAAAGACTTCACTAATAATGGCTCATAGAAATAGCTGATCTAGTTACAGTGCAGCTGTTCAGTTTTCTAGTTTTTGTACAGAGCCTTCATTTTATTTTTTATTTTTTTATTTAGATTTTTTTTCTTTCAATACAATGTCTTGCTACGCAGCTCAGACTCGTAGTGATCCTCTTGTCTCAGCCTCCCCAGCACTGGGATTACAGGCCTTTCCTACCAGCTCTTTTGTCCACTAATCAATATGGGGTTCCGGGGCTAGATGTGGTGCTGTGGATTGAACTCTCCAGTCCTTGTGCTTGGGAGGCAGGCACTTAGGCCACTAAACTATCTCCCCAGCCCAATTTAGGTCTTTTTGAGATGGGGATTCCCTGCTACACAGCTCAAGGCAGACCTTGAGCTCACTTTGTAACCCAGGCTGGTCATGAACTCCCAATGATCCTCCTGCCTCAGTTTCCCAAGTGCTGAGATTATAGGTTTGCACCACAATGCCTGGTCAGAGCCTTTATTTTAACAGAAGCACTTAATTACAACTGATTCACATTCGTGGTGGTGGGAAGGTATCTGCAATAAAAGAATAGTTAAGTTGTTTACCTGTTTTTCCTTCCATAAATATGTTTCTTTTCACCATTCAGCTGGAAAGTAAGCTTTGTTAAAGTAGGAATCTTTTCTCTTTCACTGGTATCTTTGTCTACTGCTTCTTAAGAGCTCAACACCAGCTGAATGAAAGAATGAGGGAAGAATAAACTTAAGAGATTTATGCTAAACATGCTAACTACCTCATTAAGGGGAAAAAGTGCAAATGTTAGATCTTCTCTCATTCTTAGGAAAGTGATATGAACATTATGTGTGCTTTTTTCTTTTTATTTCACTCTAGGATTATATTTTTCAGTCACTTATCTACTGTTCAGTCACAAGGTAACATTAGAGTATAATTTTGAGCCCTTGAGGATTGTTTAGTTTCTGTATACAGAGAAAGTTCGAAATTTTGATTAAACAAAATAATATCTTATATTTAAGATGGCTGACAAAGTTCCAGCCATTCCTTGCAGCAGAATATCTGCAATGCAGAGAAAAAGAGGTAAAGGGTATGGACATTGTCTTTCAAGGAGATTTATCCAGATGATAACACTTTCACCACAACCTTAATCACATGCTTATGCCTGGTTGCAAATGTAGTCTCTTCTGGTCAAACATGTAGTTTGCTAAAAATCAAGGATTCTTGACTGATTGATTGATTGTGGAACCGGGGATTGAACTCAGGCCCTTGTACTTGCCAGACAAGCATTTATTCTACTGAGCTATCTTCCCAGCCCCAAGAATTCTTCATTTAAGGAAGGAAGTAACTATGTGGATGGATACCACACATTCTGGAAATAGAACTGGGGGAAGAGATAGATCTACACTCTTCTGTAAGGAGAAAGCTGAGGCCTAGAGTTTTATGTTTTCCAAATGTAAAAAGAATTTATCCAAATTTTTTTGTAGTAACATAACCTTTTTTCTAGTATCTTAGTAGTTTTCTTTTTCTTACTCTTTCATTTTATGTTCAAAAAGTTTAATGTCAGTTGTATTGTTTGCCAGAGCTGTTGGAACTAATTTCCCTGGGGCAGAGAAGAAATACGAAAGGTACTTTCCGTTGTGTTAACAGAGTAAATATTCAAGAAGTGCTTAAGGCAATGTTGCGCATTGGTTTGGTCGAACTTCGTGATAATAGATCATAATACGCTTTCAAACCCTTCATAACGCATGTTTCTGTTAGGTTGAAGTAGTTATGGAGTTTAGCCTTTTATAACTTTCTCTTCACAAAATTACTTATAGGGTATGTGGATGTCTTTTGCTTTCCTACCGTCTGTTTTTCTCCTTACAAACTTAGATATTTCATTCGCTGAGTAATTTTAAATTAAGGGATATATAATGGAGCGGGATTATTTCACTGCAGCTCATTAGTTTATTAACATACTACTGTGAAGATTCTAAGGATTTTCTAGCTTCTTGATAATAAGTTGATAGTTAATGTATTTTCTCTTTTTTGACTATGTAGAATCAGCTAGTAAGGGGTTTATAAATTATGATGGTCTCTTCTGTAATTCTGAGTTAGTGGCACAGCACCTGTATGACAAGTGCAAGGTCCTAAGTTCAATTCCCTGTACAAAGAAGTAGTCCTTTAAAAAAATTTTTTTTATCATGTAAATTATGTTTTGGGAAGACAGGAGGGTCCTTCTGTATAGTCCAGGCTGACCTCAAACTTCTGGTGGTCCTCCTGCCTCAGAGTCCTGAGTGCTGGGATTCCAGGGGTGTGCCACCACACCAGGCTCCTGGTAAAATTTTAAACATATATAAAAGTAAATAGTTGCATGGCACTCATGTGCTTTGGCAAGACATGGCCTATTCCGTTCTGTTTGTTATCCCTGTCCCACCATTGGGTTGGTTAAACAGATGAAAGTTACCACATTTCCACAAATCGTGGCATGGTGGCACATGCTGCTTCTAATCCCAGCATGCTGAGAGGCTAAGGCAGGAGGATCACAAGTTTGAGCCCAGCCTCGGCAACTTAGCGAATAGTGAAACCTCATCTGGACATAAAATAAAAAGGCTGGAGATGTCACTCAATGCAAAGGACCTGGGCTTAATCTCCGGTACCACCAAAAAACTAGAAAAGAAAAAAAGTTTTGTAAATACTGTGACGATTCTCAAAAATGTCAGAGTTTCCCCTTTTATTAACATAACCCCATACCTTTATCACCTATAAAATTAATAATTCATTAGTATCAAATGTCTAATAAGATAAAAAGTGTTAAGATGGCCTCCACTGTCTTTTTAAGTTCTTTTTACATTTGGTTTTACAGATGACAGTGCAAACAAGATTCATGTGTAGTGTTTGGCTGGTAGGTCAGAATCTTACAGATCTCTCATAATTTATAGATCCTCTTTTTCCAGTTGCTTTTGCCTCTAGGAGGCCAAAAGTAAAAGTTTCTTTTTCTGTATGTTCTGTTCACATTTATTCTATTTTGCTTCAGTGTTCAGATTTTTCCTTTAAACTTAAGAAATTTTCCCTTTTTAAATGTCCTTTAGTGGGCACTTAAAAAAGTTTAAAAATGTATTTTAAAGAAGCAAGTAAAGAAGAGCCTGAAATGAGTATGCTGATTTTAACAATTAGTTTATCATGTTTTATTAAAATTACATTTGATGTGTAAATCACATAATCTTGTTCTGTATGTTACCTGTATGTTTTACATGCATTTATGCCACACAGTTCAAATGATAGTTCATGACCAGGAACTTTTGCTGATACTGAAAATGAACAGTAAAATTGACTTTCCTAAGAGCTTTACTTTCACGCATGGTCAATAGCATAGAACCAGAAGTGCCTGCTTTATCACATGGGTTTCTCTATGTGTTTCTTACGAAGTAGAGTCCAAATCATAATATCAGGCTTAAGGAAAAAAGATTTCATATGATGCTGCTCTAATAGAACATGCTGTTATTCCATAGAAAAGAAAGTGGTTCTTCAGGTAGGATCACATGATATTAAATACTAAAATGATTTAAATGGAAGGGTAAATTTAAATAAGATTAAAATTTCATTCTGATAAGTATTAGAATTGTCATACTATTTGTCAGCCTTTTTTAATTGCTGTAGTATTTATTTTTTGTACTTTTCCTTTAAGGTATATCCTTTGAATATATATAAAGTAAATATATTAAAAATAATTTACTTGGCCACTATAGCATAATACTAACAGTGTAAACAATAGAATTTTATTGTCTCAGAGTTCTGGTGGTTAGAAGTCTCAGATTGTTAGCAGGGTTCTTTCGGGGACTCTGTGCTCTCTCCTGTACCTTCAGTTGGTTTGTTGGTCATCTTTGACATTCTGGGACTTGTAAAAGACCATCTGCCATCTGATTAATCAGTAGAGGGTGATCTATGTGTCTGTCTCTCAAGATTTCCCTTTTGGAAGGGTATTGTTCTTTAGATTAGGTTTCACTTGAGAACCCAATCTTGGCTGATGTTGTCTGTATCAGACATTTCTAGTGAGGTCACATTCTGCAGTACTGACAGTAGTAACTCAATCCATGCTGTAGTGTTTTATTAAATGCATATTTAGGTTAATGAACCATTAAATTTATTTATATTTATTTAAAAAGAATATTCCAACTAAAAGACTTATGGTCATTTTAAAAACAATTTATATATAGAGTAAAGTACGTGCAGTAGAAAATAAAGGCATTAAAAACCACACATAGCAAGGAAAATAAACCTGTTAAATGTGTAAACTAGTAGAATTCCTAAAGTTGACTTTTAAGCATAGTTATAAAATCTATCACATTAATACATTTACGCTGTTTTTCTATTTATCAGAATAGAAAATAGTTTTCTGGAACCAAGTTTTTACAGCACGTTGCCATTTAGTTTTTTATTAGGAGTTAGAAAACAGTTAGATGTTGTCTTCATTCATGGCCTCATAGCACAGTACAGATATTTTTCATTCAATGACTTACCTGTTTAATGATTCTTTGGGTTTAGGAGATCCTGCTCCAACTTGTAACCCATGTTTTTTGAGGGTATAGTTCTGTCGGTTTTGTTTATAGACTCTTTGTCTCTTTTTGTACAGTACACCTTGCTTATACATTATGGGTATTTTTGGTGATGGTACTGTACCCTGTGGGACCATCGTTTTATGTTGTGTATACAATGTGGGCACTACATATGAGTTACGCAAATAAAGGGGCAGTCAGCAAGTTGGATTTCCTTTGACTATTCACTGTGCTGCATATTATAATGAGCATCTATGAAGGGTTCCTCATTTAGTGAGCAATTCATTTAATGACATAGGCACAGGACCAAATTCGTTCAAGGATTATCTGTATAGAGAAACACTTCTAGTGAGTCCTTCATACTTCAAAATATAATACAGTTAAATAATTATGTTCAGGGTTTTGTGGCTGTTTTAATTTAAGTACGTATTTTGGTGATACAATAATTCAAGAACATATCTTGCTGAACTTTAACAACACCTTGTGTACTCTAATTACATGCCCTTTGTCACATGTAAGAGTGACGAATATTTTCTTTCATTTTGTGTATTGTCTTCTTCTGTTCCTTTTACTTTCCTATGTAAAAAGCCCTCACCTGGTCCAAAACTCCATGTTCTAAGGGTTTTATGGTTTTTCGATTGATTTTGTTTTTGTGTAGGATGTGAAAGATCCAGAATTAATTTTTACGTGTAAATAGTCAGCTGTATTAGCTCAATTTTGCTAAAAGAGTATTTGTTGAAAATATCATTCTTTCCGCCATTAAATTGTTTTGCCATCCTTGTCAAAAATCAGTGTGTTGGGGCTGGGGAGATAGCTCCGTGGCACAGATGCCTACCTGGCAAGTGCAAGGTCATGAGTTTGAACTCTGGTCCCGCAAAAAAAAAAAGAAAAAAAAAATCAGTGTTATTTATGTCAAGATTTATTTATGAACCCTAAATTTTATATCATTGGTTGGTATATTTCCTGTTGTGCTAGCGTCACACTACTTTTTTTTCTTTATGTATTTGGTACAGGGACTGCAGGGTCTCACTACACAGATCAGGCTCGTAGTGGTCCTCCTGCTTCTGGCCTCCCAAGTGCTGGGATTATAGCTGTGTGCCACCGGACCCAGCCTCATTTGCCCTCTCAGTACGCTCTGGGGCCTGGCAGAGCACACGGCTCAAGTCCTGGCCCCAGTGTCTGCCTAAGCAGGCTCTTTAATCCGCTGAGCTATTGGCTGGCCCCACTCTGCTTTAATTAATGCAGGTTCTGACGTTGGGACCTGTGAGTCCTCCAGCTTTGCTCTCCTTTCAATATTGTTTTGTCTCTATTAAGCCCACTGATTTACCATATGAACTGTAAAATTAGTCGAAATAATCTTCGATTTAGAAGGACAGTAAATTCAATCTGTAGACTATTTGGGGAAATATACGACAGCTTAAAAATACTGTTGTCTGCGTAGAGGTAGAGCGAGGCATGGAGCTTTGCTCACCAAGTGCAAGCCCTGGTTTCAGTCCTGCAAAGAGAAAATCTTGTGGTCTGTAATTGTGGAAATCTTTCCACTTGTGTAGGTCATCTTTAATTGTTTAACAGTTGTAGCTTTCAGAATATAAGTGTTAGGCTTTTTTGATTAAATTTATTGTTAGGAATTTAAGTTTTTCTATTTGATATTGTAGATAGAGTTTTATAAATTTCATTTTGATGTGTTAGTGCATCCTATAAATTTGTTGAATTAATACTATTTTTTGTATGATACGTCTTTTACATTTTCTATAGACTGTACGAGATCATGTGATGTGATAGTTTTCTTTTCCACTTTGGGTTTTTTTTCCTGTAGTTGTGCTTCCTTGCCCCGTTTAGGGTCTCCAGTCAAACGGTAACTAGCGATGCCAGGAGACCTTCAGGGAAAGTGGACTACTTACTGCTGCTGTTGCTGCTGTTCACCGGGGCGTCTTGTAGGTGCCTTAGGTCAAGTTGAAGGTTTTATTTTTATTTATTTATTTTTTAACTACAAATGAAACTTAAGAGCTTGTGCTTGCCAGGCAGGTGCTGTGTTGCTAAGCTATATCCCTGCCCTGAGAAAGATTTTTCTGTTTCAGTTTTGTTGAATATTTTTGTCATGAAGAGGTGTTTGATTTTTGTCAAATACTTTTCAGTAGCTATTGAAATCATCATGTAGTTTTTGTCCTTTATTCTACTGATATGAGCATTGATTGGTTTTCATATATTGAACTACCTGTATATGTAGGGTTAAATCATCCTTGATCAAGATACATATGCACTTTTTTATGTATTATCTACTTTGGTTGTTTTGTTGAATATTTTTATATACATATTTCTAAGAGATTGGTCTTTTTCTTGTAAAGTTTTGTTTGCCTTTGGTATTAGGGTAGTGTTTTATCCTTGGAAAGTTTTCTCTCAGTTTGTCTTTTGGAGGAGTTTGTAAAAGACTGACATTAATTGTTTTTGAAATCTTAAGAGAGGGCCGGCGAGATGGTTCAGTGGTCTAAAGCGCCTGCTTAGGAGGGCTCAGGCAACTGCAGGGACTGCAGTTCGATCCCCGGCACCACATGCTGCGCCAGCGCCACCACCAGGGCAGGCTGAGCCAGCCACAAAATGAATAAATAAAGAAACAAACAAACACAACAAGCAAACAAATAAATAAATAAAATTAAAAAAAAAGAAAAAAGAAATCTTAAGAGAATATTTAACTCTAAAACCACCACTGAAGTAAAATTCAACTTTTTTTTTGCTACACGTGTTATTACTAATTCAGTCTTTTACCTTATAATGGGTCTTCCTCAGATTATTTTTCAGTCAGTTTTGCTAAATTGTTTCTGGGTATTTGTGTTTGGTCTATGCTATCTAATTTGTTGGCCTATAGTCCCTGTTTTTTCGTGGTCAGCCTAACTAAAGTTTAGTAATTTTGTTAATATTTTCAAAAGAAACAGTTTTTAGTTTTGTTAAATTTCCTATTGTGTTCTAAATTATCTTTACAAGGTGCTAGAACTCTTTAATACTTATTGACATAGTCAATGAATTTTCTCACCTTTGGTCATTTGATAAAAGTGCATTTCATAGAATTTTAGATTAATAGTATTTTAATTCTTGAAAGATATCTCTTCATTGGATTTTGGCATGAATAATTTCTAATGAAAAATATACTGTCACTCTTATCATCTTTGTTCCTTTTTACTTATACCTGAACCCCAGTTATCAAAGCTTTTTCTTTTTCTGGTGTTCAGAGTTTATAAAATAGAAAAGATTTTCTTGCCTGTTTGAGATTCATTAAGCTTCTTGGATCTGTGATTTTCTTCTTTATGAATTTTGGAAGATTCTTAAGTACTTTTTCTAGCACCTTCTTCTCAACTCTTGAGATTCCAAAGATGTGTCTTGTCCTGTCCTGCCCTGTCTTGTCCAGTCCTGTCCTCTCCATTTACTTTTGAGATAGGATCTCACTGTGTAGCCCATGCTGGTCTCGAACTCTTGATGATCCTGCTCTCTCAGCCTCCTCAGTGCTGGAATTACAGAAGTGATCTGTCTCCTCTGTTATTTCAAAATGGGCACTACGCCCAGCTCTGTGTTTGGTTTATTTTATCCCCTCTGACAAGTTCTGGTTGCTTTTGATTTTGGTTCTATTCTTTTTCTTCTTTTTTGTTTTCACTTTGTATATTTTGACCTAACTGATTCTGTGTCCAATCTGGTCAGAAGCCCATGTATATTTTAATTTTAAAAAGATACCATTTTCATTTGATTCTTTTATCTGGTTTCTCTCTGTGGCAATTCTCCATTTACTCATGGAATGCTCCTGCTTTACACCACATCCTTTAACATATTAACTGTTTTGAGTCCCAGGGGATATTGAAAAAACACTGTCGAAGAATCCCAAACAGCGCAATCGCACTTTCTCTAAATGAGTACGAAAAGACCCAAACAGTGTGATAGCGCTTGTTTTATTTTATGTCAAGAAATACCAAGCAGCGCGATAGTGCTTTATTTTTCATCGATGAATCGGATAAAATGCTGTATACCTATCTCGATGAACGAAAATTAGTTAAATATTGGAAAAAGGTAACCTTTAACATAATCAACCGCATGGTTTTAAGTGCATACATAATCTACAAGGAAACAGTTAAGAGTAAAGCAATATCTCGGTGTACTTGCATCAGTAAATCAGAGCGCATGACTTTGACAATCGGTAACGCACCGTCAGTTGTCCACAATGTTCGAAATGTGCTGGGTTTTCTCGACATAAAATCTAATCAGCGGGATCGCGCTGCTTGGGACTCACGGTTAATCACAGTTGTTTTAAAGGCCTTCTCTGGTAGGTCCAACATCTGGGCCAGTCTTGCTTTTAGTTCTTGACAATGAGTATTTTTATACACTAACCCCTTCTTGATCTTGTTATGTATTTTATACATATATATGGAGTGCTGCGTGTCTTAGCTACTTTTCTTGTTGCTGGAACGAAATACCCAACACCTAAAGTTAAAGAAGGAAGGGTTCACTAAGCTCACAGTTGGTGGAGGTTTCAGTCTGTAATCAGCTGGCTGTAAGGCAGGTAGCCTGACAGAGGAGCGACTGCCCACGGCAGTGGAGGACACCAAAAGCAGTAAGACAAAAAGGAGAGCAAGCCTCTTGCTTTCTGTGCCTTGTATTGCATGCAGGCTACTCAGTCCCAGCACTGGACCATGAATTAGCCACGAATTCTAGACTCAGCCTCCATGCAGAAGTCCACTCTCTGACTGTGTGAGGCTTTGGGGGACATCCAGACGCAAACCGTAGCGCTGCGTATTGTGTTTAAAGAAATAATTAACTGAGTTTAAGAGGGAGTGTGTCCCAGTGGGCGCCACTGTTTTCCTCCATGGTCAGTAGTTGAGCTGGCTTTAAATTGGGTTTTGAATTTGTTTTTGCGAGTTAATTTCAACAAACCACAGACTTCACATTGTTCCGGTGGTTCATACACTTTTTGCTTAGTGTGACATTTGGAAAACTAGAGCTTTTTCAAGATTCTTGTTCCATCTCTATTTTCCAAGAGTCCTGCATATCTGAACCATGCAGAATCTCTGTTCTCATGGGTAGATTGTTGCTGCTGTGTACTTTTATTCATGGCCTGGAGAAGGGGTGGTGTTCGGTTCTCCTGTGTCAGCCTTAGACCTGCGCAGCCGTGTACTCCTGAATGTCAGGGTGGGAATATTTTTCAGTACGAAAGTTTATATAGATCGTGGTTTAGGAAGCTGGGAAGTCCAGTACCAGGTGCTGAGGTGACCGAGGGCATCATGTGAGGCAGCAGTTATCTCAGAAGGTCTGTTAGGGACCCTGTCCCTCCCCCTCGGGAGCAGGACACCTGATAGTAGCAGGCTTTTTCTGTGCATCAGTGTAAGGTCTTGTGCCCAAGCGGTCCATGCCCCCTGCCCTGCCCTGCAGCCAGTACTTTTTCTGCTTCCCTCTTGGTAGCAGTTGTCTTCACTGGTGACCAGGATGGGCAGATTCCTTGTCCAGCAGCACGTGGCTTTTATTTCTGCCCCTCTCCACAGCAGTTGGGCTCTCTTGTGCAGGAGGTGGGAAGGTTTTCTTTTCACTGACCTTTGATACCTTGGTGCATGCTGTATTTGAGTGGCGTCCTTAAGGAAGGTGAACCCCATGAACGTAGTCTGAGCCCTAGAGTGTTAGAGGAGGCTGTAATTGGTGCTATTGTAACATGCTGATGTGCTTGTTCTTTTCCAGCCTGGGCTTGATCTCTGACTCGTTTCACATGTTTTTCGATAGCACTGCCATTTTGGCTGGACTGGCAGCCTCTGTTATTTCAAAATGGAGAGACAATGATGCTTTCTCCTATGGGTAAGACCTTTTAAACATCACTTTCTTGAACCGTGGAATGTACAGAGAACTACACAAATCTTAAGGTCAGTGAGTTTTTACAAATTGAACATGTTTGCGTAACTTCCAGCCACGAAGCCCTGCCTCATACCCCACCTAGTCCTTTCCTTCTTGGCTGAAATAGTCATTGTCCCAACATCATGGATTTGTTGTGACTATTTTAAACCCTGTATAATTGGAGTTGACTGTATGTAATTTTATTCACATCTAAATTCTTAGGCTTAGTGAGTGGGCACTAAACATTTACCAAAACATTTAAATGAGATTATTTCAATTCATAAACACGTCATAAAACTTACATTTTTAAAGAAAAAAGGTCATTGATGAAAATGGTGATTTTTTTTGTTCTCACTGAAGGTGTAATTTGCTGTTAATTTATTTAAAATCATTTCATAATATGGTTTTATGTCACTTTACCTACTTCACATACTCTCACTGATTTGGACAATTAACTAAATAAATATGGCAGGGGCCTGTGTTGGACCATCTTAGAGACGGAGTTGACTTGCTGCTGCTGCTGCCTCTGATTTGGAAAGCACTAAATTTTCCATTATTTGATTTGTGCTTTCTAACTGTTTTTGAACTCAGAATTTTTTGTAGCGTAATTATATGCAAGCAGAAGTCAACACTAATATCTTCTTTGTCTTTCTCTTTCTTGCTTATTGTTGATTCTATTTTTAAATTTCTTATCCTATGTTCTATGTGCGTGCGTGCACATGGGCATGTCCTTTCTTTTGGGGAAGATTAAGCAATAAAAGCTGATGGATTACGTGAAACAAGGAGTAATGCTTACTAGCTAAGTCACAGCAGTCATAATAGCTGCTAGTGTCAGCACAGAGAAAAGGAAGTTGGTCAGCTGCGCCTGAGGCTCAGGCTCTGGAAGCCGCTTTCATCCACAGGCGGCGCTGAGGGCGAGCAAGACTTTCCAGGGTTGGATTATATAAAATCTGGTCTGCATCTTGTCATACTCTCAGTTTTGCAATAGCAAAGCCAGTATAAAAGTAGTGTGCATTCAGTGTCTACATATAACTGCACCCTTTTTTTCCTTTTGCCCTAGTTGAAGAGTTCAGACACCAGTCACGCTTAATTAGGTAGTAGCACTTTCCTGAATTACACGGTCTAATTTCAGGACTTGCCGTGTTTAAGTAGACATAATCATTTGTAAGGCAAGCGTGTCTACTTGTTAAAAGCTTTTCCATTTAAACCTACAACCAAGAATGGTGGTGAGTTGGCACTTGATGTCAGTGAGTTACAGGAGATGTGATGGGTACCAAGAGCCGATTACTTGGGTTGAAAAGGCTAGTGAGTCCTGAGGAAGCCGACCCAGGTGAGTTCTAGCTTGGGCGTTGAGTGCCAGACAGACATCCAATGGTGGGACAAAACACGTCCAGATATGCTCAGCGCCAAATTTGGACAGTGTCGACGCGTTCTGGTACCAAGGAGAGGCTGTGCGCCGCGCATACTGAAGTGACTTGAACTGCGTGAGGCCAGCAGTGCCGGAACATGTAGCGTGCACACACACACACACACACACACACACACACACTTACTATGCGAGGAGTTAGGAACAAAAAGATGCCATCTGTGCCATTGATCTTCACATCCAGGAGAACTACAGGACAAATGGTTTCAATCAAAAAGTAACTGGCACTAAAAAGGCAGTTTTTAAAATCCCTTCTTACTTTTGGACAATAACCCTGGTGACTTACTGGATGGATGGCTTATTGCTTTTGGCTGTAAATTATTTTAACTTAATGTTCTGTTCTCTAGAAAAAATAATACATGGTTTGACAAATAATATGTTAACATAATTTGCTTATACTTGCTAGAAGACACATGCATTATTTATTTATTTTTTTTACATGCATTATTTTTAAGTGTAGAACTACATGCATTGTTAGAATGTGCTTACTTGACAGGACAAACTCCAACATACCTGGGTAGAATACCTTTCAAGAATTTCTTTTCTTTAAAATATATTTATAGTAAAATTTGTATTACTTGGGAACTGACACAGAAAGCAGGAAAACAGTTTCAACTCATGACATTATTTGAAGAGAGAGTGATTAAGTCACATTAGCACATTTTAAATGAAATTTGAACATAGGAAAATGCTGAGTTGAAGTTCTTTCTGTGAATTTACGCTAGGTATACTTTGTGGAAAAATAAAATCTTTCCCCCAGTGCTTCACACAGGTAGGAGGCAGAAAGCTTCAGGACTCCCTGGAGGAAAAGACAGGTATTTTTCTTTTAAAGTTTAATTAGAGTTATGGGAATCTAGAATTTATTCTAAATGTAGGAAGTTGAAAGTGCATGCCGATTTATTAGTCTTAGAAAAAGAGAATGGTAAAAAATGTAGATCTCAAGTCATCCCTGGGATAATTCAAGAACAATTTTACATGGTAGCAAAGCTTCTCTTTCCAGAGATCTAAAAGCCGAAAGGTAGAAAGAAAAATGTATAAGGAGTCCTTGGAAAAGGAAGAATAAATAAGTTCTTAACACCCCCGTTTCCAGACTTTTCTGCTGTTCTTTATCTGTGGATCTTTGCTTTGTCTCCTTTGTCTGGTCGGATTCTTTCTTCAGTAGGAACTTGAAATTTAAATTTCTGTGAAAGATCTTTATAAACCTATTTATGCTTAGAAACTTTTTTAATTGCCTTATAAATCTGTGTTTTGTTATGTTGTATTAAATGTAATTCTTAATGAATTAATTTCCTTGATCATTTGTATAACATTAAAATAAAATATCCTGTATTTATAAATATTTGGACTTTACTGGTACTTACAAGCATATGGTTTAGAATCTGAGGTAAACTTACAGTTTGATTTTTTAAGAAATAACAATTGCTTGCTGTGCTTCTCCGTAGATATGTTAGAGCGGAAATTCTGGCTGGCTTCGTCAATGGACTTTTTTTGATCTTCACTGCTTTTTTTATTTTCTCAGAAGGAGTTGAGGTATAGTAGATAATAGTCAATAAATTGTTTTTCTGTAATATTTATTAAACACATGTAATAACCCTGTTTTCAGCTCACATAATTTATTGAAGGCAGTCTTGGAGTAGACCAAGTATTGTAACAGAAGCTTACAAAATAGTTGAAAAGATTAAACTGTGAACTTGAAATTGAAAAAATGAAGTGATGGTGCCTCACGCGCTATGAGTGAAGTGTGGACACTCCAGTGAAGGCGCAGTGGGGCAGCGAAGTCAGCTGGAGGAGTGGGAGAGTCTCACTAGTAAATTAAAGAAAAAAAATATAAAGACTAAGGGCAGTATTTTAAGATACCAAAATGAAACAAGTTTGGGACCAAAGAGTCATGCAAAAATATTAGTATTTACTTAGAAATAGTAATTGTTACTTTTGCTGCAGTATGCGATCACACTGTTTAAAGCTATCATGGCAGACATTCTGAATGCTTTTAATTCTGAAAATTGGTGTAGATTTTTAATATTGTCTTGTGTTTGTGCCACTCAGTAAGGGGTTGTATCAGAGCTGTGTGATGTGTGTTTCCTAGAGGGCGCTGGCCCCTCCAGACGTGCACCACGAGAGGCTGCTGCTCGTGTCGGTCCTGGGCTTTGTGGTAAATCTAGTGGGAATCTTTGTGTTCAAGCACGGCGGTCACGGACACTCGCATGGCTCTGGTATGACGGTCAGAACCCTTTGCTTCTTCATCTCCTAACTACTTGGTGTCGTGGTTATTTATTTTAGAATATTGATGATTTTTAAAGTTTAACTATATATCAAGTTTTAATAGCAAAAGTAATATGTCAGAAACTTACTGATGTCTTTCTCCGCTGTCCTTCTGCTGCCTTCTGTCCCCTCTTCATTCTAGCGCCTTCTCAGAGCCATGCACTTTGTTACTTTGCTTCAAAACCATCGTCCCACGAACGTAGTAGCTCATTTATTGCATTTAATACCATCCGTGTAAAACAAGCAACTATCAGAAAGCCACGAAAATTTGACGTGTGTATATGTGAGCAATTCACTGTATGACCTATTTTGAGGGTCTTTCCGTTTCATGTATGTGCGTCTGCTTTGTCTTGTTAGCAGCTACCCTGTGGTATCAGCCACCACCATTTAACCAGCATTCTGTGAGTAGACTGCAAGTCCCTTGCATTTTTATGCCAGGCGCTGTGCGTCCTACTCTTGGAGCACATGCTGAGTGCTTTCCCAGAGGTATGCTGGCCTCTATTGTAACTATTAATCATATATAAATAAAATTTTAAATCCAACATTTTTGTTAATTAAAGTCAAAAATTCAATTTTTCAGTTGCATGAGTGACATTTCAAGTGCCTAGTGGGGCCGGTGAGATAGCTCAGTGACTAAGCACCTGCTTAGGCAAGCACAGGGACCAGGGTTTGATCCCTGGCACCACAGGCTGCGCTGGCCCCACCCCTGGGCATGCTGAGCCCACCACCAAGTCCAGGCATGATGTTGCATGCCTGTAATCCCAGCTCTGGGGATGCCGAAAATGGAGGATCACTAAGAGTCTAAGCTGGATAGTGAGACCCTATACCAAATACATAAATGAAAAAAAAAGCAAACAAAAACTTGCAAGGCGTTTGTTTCCCTACTGGGAACTCTGTGTCTTCACAGGGTGTTGTGGTTCCCTCCTGGCCTGAAGGGAAACAAACCTGTCAGAAGACAAAGAAGAGTTGTAACTACTGAGCTGCTTTTTGCATGGGAGAAGGAAAGTAACTTTATTGTTAATGTTGAGGATGTAAACCTGGATGTGAGGGGCAGGTCAGACTCCATGGTCTGTGGGGGACTGAGCATGGCAAAGCGGGAGGTTGGATCAGTTATGGAGGGCTTGAGAGCCAGAGCTGCAGCAGGCTCACCCACACAGGGCGTCTAATTAGAGGGGCCTCACAGGGGCACCCGCTTCAGCTGTGCTGAGGTACCGCCGTTAGCCATGCTGGAGTCTCCTGTCTGAGGAGCTTCAGGTCTTCCCAGGTGACCAGGGATAGCTCAGTCCTGTGCAGGCTCCCGCAGGGGCAGGTTGCTGATGCCTGCCTACTTGCATAGGTAACCCTTTTGGCCCAGCATTACCCAGGATTCCTCATAGGAGAGGGTAACATGCCTGGATGGGGCATTGTAGGTGCCCTGTGGCCTCTTTAGAGCAGGAGTTGGGGCTTCAGACTGGCCTAGGCCCCCTGGAGCAGGAACAGGTAACCTTCCAGGGCCGTGCATCAGGCCCAGTGGCCACCTCACACCAGCAGCAGTTTAACACAGAGTTTAAAGCATTGCCAGTTGTGACAGCTTCTGGCTTCTCTCTGACCCTCCCCAAAGCCTTGACTATTGAACGCAGAAGGGCCCTGCCCAGCAGTTGGATCATTGGTGGCAGGGACCCATATCCCCTGAGAGACAGGATCATCAAAGATGTCTCTCTTCTTAACGTCCCCTCCCCATACCATAGTCTGGAATTTTCTTGACACAAACAGTCACAAAACCTGAACATAGGGGATTCACTGCACCTTTTATGTTTCAAGCAGAAACAGTTTATCTTACGAATGCCCTTGTAATATAAGCTGCCGTCCATTCTTGTCACTGCCCTTTCCTAGTTCACAGTGAACACAGACTGTACTGCAGTACTAGATACACAGTCCTTTTGAAAATAATGGACACAGTCCAACTTTTCCCACTCATCAAGACAGTGCCCAAGTAGACACCCTTGGCTCGTCTTGGGCCCTTGGAGATCCCAAGATGGCGTCCTCTGTGCAGGAAGAGGCTGGGGGCCTGAGAAGCACCCTGGGAGACTCACTATTCTCTGGGCAGGTGTTTCTGTCTGAGGTGGATGATGCCAGCCTCTCACAGCACAGGAGAGAGCCCTTGGAGGGCTTCATCCTGTACTGGGCCCTCGTGGCCAACCTGCAGCCCGTCACCTCAGCAGCCTAGGGCCAAGGCGCTTAAGCAGTGTGGAGCTGCCTGCAAAACTTTCCTCAAGTTCACCATGTAAGAAAAACTAGTGCTTTTACCCTTTTTCAAGATAAAAACTCAAGGAGTTTTTAGCCGTTCTTGGCCTCACAGTCCTGGGGGGTTAAGCCTTGGGGTATGCACTGTTCAACTGTTAGGGTGTCAAGCACGTTTGCAAGTCACTGCATTTTCTTGGAAAGCACAGGGATGGGAACTAGACATGGTAGAACACAAATAGCTGTGCCTGATGACCCAGATGGCAGCTCTGAGAAGCGCCACCTAGGGAAAACGCGTAGAGCTGGAGCTCACCAAGGAGGAACCTGGTGGGCACTGCCTCGGCAGGCTGCCGAGCTGCCAGCAGCTAAGGAGCCAGGAGTGCGAAAGCTGAGGGAAGTATCATGGCAGAAACTCGAGTCTCGGGCAAACTAAAGGCCAGTCGTGCACAGCTCCTGAGCCATCGGCCCTGCACCTGGCTTAGTAACTGGTTCTCCGCTCTTCATGACTTGTGTCTACGGTGAGTGGCCAGAAATGGGAGCCAAGTCTCAGGTGGGCATACAGGACTCTCACTGGCTGACAGAAAGAAAATCTCAGAGGCCGTGTATTCCCTAGCCCCACACGCTGGGAAACGCGGGATGTGGTCCTCGGTGCCAGGGGACGTCTCCAGGTCCCCAGACAGAGAGGGAGCAGAAGAACCCATCGCGAGAGCTTTCCTGCTGTCCTGGCTCCCCAAGCCCAACATGGCTGTCCACCTGCGCGCTTCTGGCTGTAGATTGTGGGTTCTTTCTGTCCTGAGCGAAGAATTAAGATGAGTGCAGTGATAACCAACTTGTATTGAAGGTAGGCGAAGAAACAGGTTCTGCAGAGTGAGTTCAGCCCCGGAAAAGTAGGAAAGCAGTTAGGTGCCACCGTGTGAAGACCGACGCAGAGCCGTCCTATTTAGTGTGTCTTCGCTGCGTCTCGTCTGTGGCATTCTGCAAAGCTTTTTGTTTTCCTGTTCTCTTTACTGCTTTATCTGCCATGCTTCTACCTTGTGTGTTCCAAATACACATTCTGAGCAAGCAGCAGCTTCTCTAGTAAATGTTTTTGTATTTCTGGTTAGCACACATTTTCATTTCCAGTCAGGTCTGATACTTCCCTCTGGGCTTCTGTTTTTTTCCTGTACTCCATAATAGGAACTCAGGAGTTTTGATAAATCTGTAACACTTCTTTAAAGCAAGTGTTGAGTGTATCGAGTCTGGGTATATAGGTGATTGTTCTCTGTAGCATCATCTGACTGTGACAACTTGTGCATTTATACCTGCCCCCTCCTACTTCTGTTTTCCAGGCCATGGGCACAGCCACTCCCTCTTCAATGGTGCTCTGGACCCAGCTCACAGCCAAGAAGATTATTGTCTTGGTCAGGAAGTAAAGCACAGTGCTGCCCATAGTCACAGCCACGGCCACACCCACTCTCACAGCCACGGCCACTTCCACTCTCATGGTTAGTGAGGCTGAAACACCTTTGAACAAGCTTCTGTTGATTACTGCTCTGCATTAAAAGGGCCTTCTGAACTGGTGTGACAGTTAAGGGTCCTGGGGACTGTTTGGGTGCTTGGATTGATTTCTAGCGTATTATGAAAATAACCTGGGTTAGGGCAGTGGGTGCCCTAACTCGTTATTAATAAAATGCCACTGTCATAACTGGATGTCCTTGAATGGGGGACAAGATGATTTAGCAAGTGAAATGTTGTTTTTCTTGAAATATGCTGAGGGCTTTTGAAGGCTACCTCCTCTTGTAAAAATCCTAGAGGATTTTCACATTTTTATTATAGTATTTTTAAGTATACTTTTTTTTTTTTTTTTTTTTTGCGGAACCGGGGATTGTTCTCAGGACCATGCACTTACCAAGCAGGCACTTGTGCCCCTGAGCTATCTCCCAAGCCCCTATTGTAGTGGTTTTTTTTTTTTGTCTTTTTGAGACAGGGTCTTGCTGTGCAGTTCAGGCTGGCCTTGAGCTCACTTTTGTAGCCCAGGCTGGTCTCGAACTCGCATTGATCCTCCTGCTGCAGCCTCCCTGGTGCTGGGATTACAAGTGTGCGCCATCACGCCAGGTTTATTGTACTGTTTTTGATGTTTGATATCTGACATTTACTTTCATGTTTCTTTTGGAAGTGTCCCGATGCTAACTTGTGTAGCTTTACGTACTAAGTTATAGCTACTTACCATCTTAATATTTAAAATTGTATTTTATGTAGTTTATTCTTGAATACCAGAGGCTAGATTAATAGAAACTGTTTAGATGAACCAATTCGATTAATCTTTATATTGATTTTATATGCATTTTAGTCTTATCTGTGTTTGCTATATAGCTAAGATCCAAAAGCTTTTGATTTGAAAATCTGAAAAGTATCATGAAGATTTAAGTACTTTATTGAAGCATAATTAAAATACAAAACATAAACATTTAATGAGTACGTTTGGAGCTAAGTATTTAAATGAAGCCTTAAACTTACCATCACAGTTTTCTTCCTGCCCCCTTTATTTTTCCTCTGTTCATTTATTGTAATAAGAATATTTGATACAAAATGAACCCTCTCGGCAAGTGTGTACATGTGCGATGCCGAATTCACGGTAAATACTGCTGTGCTATGCATTCTGCTGCGTCCCGTGAGAGGGGCAAATAGGTTGTAGCTGCAACTTGATCTTCTGCAACGAGCAGTTGGCGGTCTCACTCTATTTGGATACTTTGACTACTGTGAGTTCCTCATAGAAGTAGTGTTATCTAGCATTTGTCATTGTCTTCTTACTCATTTCACTCAGTGTCCTCTAGGTTTCCCCTTGGTGTCCCAAATTCATTCATCAGATTCTTCTCTGTCTTGACTGTAAGGAATAAATCTGCAGCGAGCATGGAAATAGAGATGCGTCTTTGCGATCTTGACTTTAAGTCCTTTTGATACGTGCGCGCACGCTGTGATCGCTGGTCACGTGATGTTCTGCTTTTAAGCATCCTTCGCATGGTTTTCCATGATGGCCTCGCCAGCTTACGTCCCATTAGTACACAAGGATTCCCTGTTCCCATTGTTGCTGATGCTTCTTGTTTTGTTGTCTGTCTATTCTTGTTTTTTTGCTAATCACCATCTTAACAAGTGTAAGATGATATCTCACTGTAGTTTTGGTCTGACTTTCCCCTTTAGTGATGTTGAACACCTTTTCCTATCTGTTAGCTCCTTGTACGAACTCTTTGGAGAGGGCCTGCTTCAGGTCCTGGGGCCGTTTTTTAATCAGGTAATTTTTTCTCTTAAGTTGTAAGTGTTCTGTATGTATTTTGGAGATTGACTATCAGATATATAGTTTGTAGATCTGTTCTGCCATTCCACAGGCTGCGTTTTCTTTCTGTCCTGCGCTGTGCAGATACTCTTTCGTCTGATGCAGTACCCTATGGCCTGCTCTTGATGTCTGTGTCAGTCTAAAACTTGTGCTGTCTTTAATAATACACTTGCTTTTAATGCTTTACTTACATGCATCATCCCAAATTAATTTTGAAAAATGTGTGTCCTTCACACATTTATAAGATGATTTCTAAAGAGTATGGTTGAACAGTTATGGAGCATATAGCTGTAGGACAGTATTGATGAAAATGAACTCAGTTCTCTTGAATATCTTCAGCTGACTCTAAGTAGCTTAGTGATTGGAGTCAGCATTGCTCATTCAAGAACAGAAAAACACTTGTGAATTTCACATCGTCTTGTTTCTTGTATTTTGATTTTGTTCTTTTGCAGAATTTTATGGTAACAAGCAACATGCTTGTGTTGTCTTTAGTTGACAACATCTGTTGTATTTCTTAGCAATAATATTTATATAGAAGCTTAAATATTTTTATTTTCTATGAACACCTAGAATTCTAATTTCTAGTTCTAGGTGTTTATAAAAAATAAAAATGTTTCACGATACATCCCTTGGATACTAATTGACATACAGTGGTGCGGCCATTGTGGAAAGCGTGCTCATGAGCAGAACTGTGGTGTGAGCAGTGGTCATGGCGCGCGTCCACATCAGATGGGACTTAAGTCAGGATCCCGCCCATTTTCTATAAATCCTGGCATTTAGAGATTTTTTGAATGGAATAATAGAAGTCATTACAAGTATGAAGTCGTCAAAATAGTTTTACCTCAAGTTTTAACATACAGTTATTCACTATAACAGGCAACCTTTTATTTTAAATACATATTTGAGATGATTGGAGCATATTTTCAAATTCTTAATAGATATACTTGTTTGCATAAAGTAGGTTTTTTAATTACTTTTAATAAGAAACAATGTGATAGTTTCAAAACACATTAGTACATTTGCAATAATTGGCACATTGCGTATTATGCTCATAGTAGTTATACAGAGCACAGGGTGTAGACGTGATAAATTTTCTAATAAATATTGATAAGTAAAGAAAAAAAGAAAAATTTTCTTCTCTTTGAACTAAGAGGAGGTAGTTGTATACATAGTCCAATATTCCATAATTGCAGTGGGTTATAAAGTAGGTTTGGAAAAGTTTGTTTTCTTATTTTTCTCTTTACAAATTAAATACTAAAAAATGTTAAGTAAAGGAATCCTGTTTTGCAGTTTCAGTGAATTCTTTTTTTTTTTTTGTCGTTTTGAGACAGGGTCTCTGCAGTTCAGGCTGGCCTTGAGCTCACTTTTGTAGCCCAGGCTTGTCTTGAACTTGCACTGATCCTTCTGCCTCAGCCTCCCAAGTGCTAGGATTACAGCTGTGTGCCACCATGCCCAGCTAGTTTCAGTGAATTCTTAAAACACCTTTAGAGTTAATTTCCAAAAATTACAGAGATTTAACATTGAAAGTGGGGATCAAGCCCAGGGTTCTCTGCCTGCCAGGCAGTACTCTGCCAGCAGCAGCAGCAGCAGCAGCAGCCTCCGAATTATCTTAGCAGTTCGTTAGTTGGGAGTTCCCGTAGCCAATTTCTACATTTTATTAGAAGCACAGATTGGAAACCGCATTGCTTACAAAACATTTGGTGGTAGTCACCAGCGTCATTGCTTTCCTAACGCTGACGTCTGCACTTTAAAGTGGCACCTTATTTGTTGCTCTAGAATTTCTTTTTTCTATTTTTCCCACTTTGGGCAGTGCTATACTAAGATTCCATGTAGGTGAAAGGTTGCTCTGTTTGGGTGAAGGAAGAGAAGGGTAAGTAAGGAAGGTTCAGCATAGCATAGGGACATCCTTAGCTGAGCTTTAGAAACGCGTTTGAATTGTGTGAATTGAGAAAATGAATTCATTGCATGTATTTCTTAGTGATTAATTGGAATACTTTTCTTGCCCTGACTTAAAACGGTGAACAGCTGTTACTCAGTGGAATCTATGGCTGTAGAACGTGCGATGTGGTGGAATCATCGGACTAGGATCGGCCTTAGTGTTTCAACTAATTGTTCATGGGATTAAGTATAGAGAACTGTTAATTAAGAAGAGAAAGCAGGGGGTTGGGGAGATAGCTCAGGGGCACAAGTGCCTGCCTGGCAAGTGTGAAGTCCAGAGTTCAAAAAAAAAAGAGAGAGAGAAAGAAGTCATCTGTTAATGAAGCTGATTTTTATAGTCTTTCTGCCTACATGGACTGTAAACGTCTTGAACAAAGGATTGTGTTGCTGACCTTATTAACAATATTCTAGCACAGTGCCTAGCATATAGAAATAACTCAGTAAACACTGTCTTTTTTTTTTTTTTTTTTT
>PVKN010001031.1:0-58455 GCA_004027915.1 Capromys pilorides | reverse complement strand
GAGCACAAAGAGACTTTTTAAAGTGCTGTTACTCTCTGCTCCGGTGAGTTGGTTGTTCTGCCACCATGAACTGGATGCCCTCTGCTCTGTTCCACTCAGCCTTGGACCGGCCGAATATGGACTGAAACCTCCAGCAACTGTGAGCTAAATAAACCTTTCCTTCCTTCATTTTGAGTGTCGGGTATTTGTCCCAGCAACGAGTAAAAAGTAACTAAGACACTCCTCTATGTGTGCTTGGAGGTGTGGAGGCCACTTGGCTGTAGGATGGTGCCTCTTGGAGCTGTGAGACACATCCCCTTGTCCCAGTGGCATTCTGCAGCAGACCTAACCTCTTGGGATATCTCTTCCCTGCAGAGGGGCCAGTGCATCCCAGAGCACCAGAGCAAGGAGGAGCTCTCTCATCAGGTGTTTCTAGCCAGAGATGACCTGGGGCGTGGTGGGCATTGCAGAGTACCCAACAGGCTGAGTTCTTTTGTCACGCCTCTTCCAGGTGGACACATAGTGGCCCAGAGTAGGGAACTCAGGCCCCAGAGCTATAGCTTAGACTTGGGGCTGTGTCTGCTGCTCCTGCTCTGGCCACAAGAGAGAGCAGGCCATGTAGCTGTGCTATCTTGGATGAGGGGTTGGCCATCTTCACGACACTGACAACCATGCACGTAGATACGCTCTTGTAGCTCTTGCTACCCTGCAGGAGGTTGCTACTCTGCAGAAGGTTGAAGTGAAGGCTGAAGCAGGTCTTCAGCCCAGGAGTTCAAGACCAGTCTGGGTGTGTAACATGACTCTTATCTCAAAAAATCCATTGAAGAAATGAGAACACCCACCTGCTCAGCTGGTTTCTCTCTGCTTGATTTTTTTTTTCAGTCCTGGAAAGCACCTTTTTTTTTTTTTTTTTTTTAATCTTCCCAACTGTGGAAACCCTCAAGCCTATTGAGGCTGGCTGCATGCCAGCTTTTACCACCTAGGTGTCTGTGTATTGGTGTCCCTAAGAGTCACCAGGGAGTTCACTGGCCAGTAAAGGACCACTGCCAGGTCACTTTACCCACACCAGGTTATAGCTGAATTCAGCATTTCCTGTTTATGGAGACTCTAGGGGAGGGTACTTTAATATTTGAATCTTCATAGAACATCAGTGTAATGGGTCAGTACATCCTGAAGCTATGAAGAAAACGAGGGCAAAGCCAAAATGCTTTAAGCTGTCCGCTTCCATATCCTCTCCTCCTCCTCTAAGTGGCTTTTTCACTTCTGCTTTTCCCACTCACAACTGATAGGTTCTGGCCCTAGTACGAATTGCTGAATCATTATGGTGGTCATCTAATATGGCTGAAGCCCTTAAAACAACAGTTTATCTTCCCAAAGACCACCTCCCCCTTCTCCAACTCAGCTCAGGGTGCAAGTTCCTTTCACCTGTCCCGCCACCTCAGGGAAAGCCCCAATCAGCTCCTCAGGTAGATCTACACATCCTCCTCAAACCCCACCAAAAGCCTCAGCCTCTTTGTTCGAATTCAGAGAATTCCTTATCTTCCCCGAATTCTCTCTGTGTCCTCCAGGAAGAAAATAAAGCCCCTTTCCCCTTTTCCTTCTGCCTGTTTCTCTGCTGCTCCACCGTGGAAATCCTATCAACAACTGGCCTGCATATGGCTTTAGTTTGCTATGATACTATTGTGAATTCATGGCATCATTTTGTCAGTTCTACTGATAAGTTATCTCCCTGTGTTTTAGGCCAACTCCTAGTACATGACCAGCCTAGGGATTGGCTGTCTTTGGATCAGTGCCCACTGTAACCCAATTGGCTGGGAGCTCACGCGTTATATGGTTCCGAACTTAGTTGCTTAAGCAGGCCAGTTCACAGTGGAGGGGTTGCTTGTATAATGGGGGCTGGAGTTACTCATGACAGGAATTCAGAGCCAAACTAAGAATTGGGGATGAATCACACTGGAAAAAGATACTACACAAAAGAAGAAGATTTTATTACTAGTATACCCTGGGTGAGGAGCACAGTATTCAACTGTTCACATTGTACCACGATCTTCAAAACTTGATTCAAAGCCTGGCTGGCCCAGACTTCAGGCCAGCAACCCTTCCCTGGGCCCTTGATACCTTGGCAGATACATATATCATAATGTTCAGGATGCTCAGCTGGGGCATCTGAGTAGCCCCCTCCCATACAGACCTTATAAAACTGCTATTCAGGGTAACTAGTTTGAGGCAAAACCCAAAGCCAAATTAGGGCTTCTAAGCCCCCTTCCTGGGACATCTCCCTGGAACATTTGGGTTTGTCACACATTCCTGGAGGGAGCAGTGGCACAGCTGCAGCTACAGCTGCCAGGAACTGGCTTGGTTTTGTCCTGTGTGGGGGGGGAGAACAGAGGCTGCTGGGCTTCCTACAGGGCCCCTGCGTGAGCTCACTCCATCCCCATACTACTGCTTTCATCCACCTAAGGCCGCCTGGCCAGGAGCCCAGGCATTGTGAGGGGCTCTCTGAGATCAGGCCAGCCATTCAGCAAGGGTGGGAAGGGCACTCCAGACTTACCAGAACTCCCCAGCAGCACACTGAGCTCAGCAATGCAGAAGAGTTCAAAAAAGGGTGTGTGTGGGTGGGGGGTAGGGGTGTGCTGGTACTGGGTTGGCACTTAAAGGTAGAAAAATGCAAGGAAGTAAAGCTATTTTCTCCATTTGTTCTTTGGCAATCCCCTTAGGGGATCTCAGGAGGTGTGCAGGATGACATCATGTCTTACAACTGTGAAATCTCAATGATTCTATGAAATGGAGCCCCAAGCTGCTGGGTTTTTTGTTGTTGTTGCTTGTTTGTTTGCTTGCTTTTTTTTGATGCCAGCTGCTTTATATTATGTTTAAAGCTATATCAAATCGAAATGAGAGTTTAATATTCAAATATCTAGCAAAAGTAGGTACAATGCATGAGGATCACATAAATTTCACATCTTGGGATCACAACTATTTGGAATACAAAGTGTCCAATGATGAATATTAGAAGTAAAAAAGGTACAAAAGAAGAATACTTTTAAAAATAATTAAATTTAAAAACTGATACCCTCCTCAACTCCAAATAACTGCAGTCTGGGTAACCCTCTGGGTAGAGAGGCTTCAGGTGCTGGTCATTCCTTTAATATCAATGAGCTGTACACCCCGTGTGTGTATTGGAGATGCCTACATATGTCACACACGTAGGCACACATATCCGAGGGGACAGACATGGCTGGGCTCTCACTGTTCTGGGGCACTGCTGCTCCGTGTTCTTAGTCCCGCACCTTCCTGTTATGTTTAACAAGTTACTTCTTTGGAGGCAGAACATTTTCTTCAAAGAAGCCTTGGTTGACGACATTCCCTGCTGGGAAGTATCTGGCCACCACAAAGGAGGACCCGTCACTCGCAGATGCCTTCCCCACCCCCATCTTCTTTGTATTCTTCCACACCATGGCTGTGAAGTGTCCTATAAGAAACAGGCAGAGGGTGGGGAGGGCAGCAGATGAGTTACTAGACACTCAAGAGAGATGCCATGAAACCCATTCAGCCAGGCTTGGCAGCTTGGTTTTAGCAGATACCAATCAGAGGACGAAGGGGGCAAACACATCAACTGCTTTGTTGTTTTTTGAAACAAGGCCTCACTGTGTAGTCCATGTTAGCTGGCTTTGAATTGATGATGTAGCCCTGGCTGGCCTCAAACTCACAGTTGTCTTCCTGCCTCAGTCCTTAAAGTGCTGGAGTTATAGGTATGTGCTATTACACATGGCTCAACTATTTTGTCCATGTGTGTATGATGCTAGGAATTGAACCCAAGGTCTCCGCACTGAGCTGCATCTCCAGTCCTTTTAATATTTTGAGGCAGGGTCTTACTAACTCATTAAATTGATCAAGCTGGGCTCAAACTTTTGATCCTTCCTTTGCACCCCCGAGAGTTGGTATTATATGCATGAATCACCACACCTGGTGTAAATAGTCAGATTTTTCAAGCAGGTCCTTTCAACCAGCCACAGCCACCTCAACACTTTCCAGTGGCCTCCCAGAGATCACTCCAATTAGGATGCTAACTTCCCTGTACCTGCTTCTACCCTAAATTGCAGTCTGTGCAATAATCTCCACATTGTTCTTCAGTGGTCACATATTTTCTTTTCTTCCATTGTTAGGGATTGAACCAAGGATCTTGGCACAGAGCTATATCCCTAGCCCTTTTTAAATTTTGAGGTAAAGTCTTACCCAACTGCCTAGTGGAACCTCAGTCTTGCAGTTCTACGGCTTTGGCCTCCTAGGCTGCCAGGATTACAGATGTGCCATGCCATGCCCAGCCCAGTGGTCATTTTTGTCTTCATCTTACTTGATACAGAAAGAGTTACTACGGCTGGCACCCACCCCCATCCTTTTTCAAAACCCTGTGCCATGAGCTGTTGACATCCCTGTCTCACTGCTATCTCTGCTGCTCCCCCCACCCCTGCCCCATAATGTTGGAGAACATCCATTTCCTCAGTCCTGGTCTCATTTCTCTCTACATTCCTTTTTTAGGTCAGTTTATTTCCCCCTGGCTCCCAGATTTATTTCTCCAAGTCAGATCTCCAGTCTGTGTTCCAGGCAGAATGGTTCACTGGATTTTTCCACTTGCATGACTCACCAACCTCAGCTGTAATCCATCTAAGACTGATACACAACTTTGGTCCCCTCATATTAACTCCTCTTTAACCCTCTCTCTTGCATCAGAAGCACCTTGGTGTGCTCATTCCTAGAGCTGGGCTGCGTCCTCCCTTTCCCAGATATTCCCTTCAGCAGCCCATCACTCAGCCCTGAAAAATCCAACTCTAAAGAGCATCTCTAATCTTTCTCCTCCTAAACCCTCGGTTCCAACAGCAAAGGTTTCTCTTTTGGGATCACTGCAAGCACTGCCTGGGCGGTGGCTGCTGCCCACCTTGGCTCTCTCCAGCTCATTTTGCACTTAACTAAGCCAGAGTTACCATTTTGAGAACATGAGTCACATTCACTGATTCCCCTGTTTTTCTTTCATAAAAATCCTTCACACACTTCCAGCTGCACTTAGAACGAAAGTGAATGCTTTTACCTGGTGGCCTCCTTTCCATTCATTAAACATAGTGATGCATACCTATAATCCCAGCACTCAAGAGGCTGGGGCAAGAGGATGTGAATTTGAGGCCAGCCTGGGCTATATAGTAAGACCTTATATCAAAAACAAAAACAGGGCCAGCGAGATAGCTCAATGGACTATGCACCTGCTTAGGCAAGCCCAGGGACCAAGGTTTGATCTCTGGCATTACATGCTGTGCCAGCCCCACCCCTGGGCATGCTAAACCAGCCACTGAGACTGGGCATAGTGGTTCAAGTCTGTAATCCCAGCACTAGGAGGCTTGAAAACAGGAGGATCACTATGAGTCTGAGCTGCAAAGTGAGACCCTGCACAAAATACATTTCTTAAAAAAGATATCCTGCCAAAAATAAAAAACCTCTGAAACACTAGGCTGTTTCCCCCAGAAGCAACACACTGGTCCTTATAGAAAGCTCTTGTGATGATGCGTCATTTCTTATCCCTTAGGACTCAAGCTAAAACTAGCACTTGTTCAAAGAAGCCCTTTTAATCATCCTTTTACTTACAGAACCCCTCTCACATGTAGATAACTGTTGTTTCTGGACAGTGGTTCAGCTACTAGGGAAGACACAATAGTAGAATCTTAATATTAACCCAGGTTCAGCAATTCTACTTCTAGTATCAGAGTAGAGCAATGAATAAGATGGCGACTCTGAGCTCAATCACAGTGTAAGACCCTGTCTCAAAATAAAAAGTAAAAAAAGGGCTCAAGATGTAGTTTGGTGTAAAGTACCTGGGTTTAATCCCCAGTTTAAAAAATGTTCGGAAAAGGTTCTGGGGATTAATGGTTGCAAAACATGTGAATGTACTTAATGCCACTCAGCTGTACATTTAAAGATGGTTAAAATGATAAGTTTTGTAGTATGTATGCTTCACTATAAAATTAAAGAGAGGTGGTTATCTTGATTGGCAGGTTAACTGGACCAAGAGATGTCTAGGAAGTTAGTAAAGCACTGCTCTGGGTGTGTCTGTGAGGCTGTTTCCAGAGATGGTTGAGATGGCACAGTGAGCAGGGAGACCAGCCCCAAATGTGGGTGGCAGCATCCAAAAGGGTGGGGCTCAGACAAAAAAATCGAAACAGGGAGGAAGCCAGCCAGCACGATCTCTTTCTTTCTGTTTTCTGGACACTATGAAAAGATCAGCCTTCTTCTGTTACGTCCCTTCCCCTTTCTTCTGCCACACCCCTTCCCCTTTCTTCTGTCACACCCCTTCCCCTCCAAGACCTTCCCTCATGCTTTGCACAAGCCTAACAGGGATGGAGTCAGCTAACCAGAGACTGAAACCTCTGACTCTATTAGTGAAAACAATTTTTTTTTTTTTCCTTTAAGATTGATAGTTCAAGTCCAGTCTGTGTCACTTAGTGAGACCTTGTCTCAGAATTAAAAAGGGGATGGGAGGAGAGATGTAGCTCACTATGTAGGACCTGGATTCAACCCTCAGCACTGAGAAACAAAAACAAATACTGCCAAACATAAGTGCTAATTTCTAATCAACAACATGATACAACTGAAGCAAGTATGAAAATAAACCCTAAGTACAATTACACATTCTTATCACTGAACTCTGAATGACCTCTGTTCAATAAACTCTGGCTTTCCACTCTGAACAAAACTCCTTGCCTGTTCACCCTTGGTCCTTAATGCTGCTGACCACTGCTGCAGGCATTGGTGGCTTAGCCTGGTGGAACTGCCTCTCCGGGCTGCCTCTTGGCCAGGGCTCAAGCCCTTTCTCCCACAAGCCTTCGAGAGAGGGAGCCAGCCCATAGGTTTGAGCATTAACCATCCCCTCTCTCGGTCTCTCAGAGAAGCAAGAAGCCTCCATTTAAAATGATTAGGTACAAGTGCATGTCAGCAGCATAAATGCTGGTGGTAGCTTTTCCCAAGCAGATTTGACTAAATAATGTTTCCTCTTGCTGGGGAATTATCTCTATCTGCACAGAGATAATTAAATTAGGGTCATTTAGAGATTAATTAAAGGATACATCTCCCTTGGCAACCATCAGATACACATTGGTTTCTAACTCTCATTTCCTAACAGTTCTTTCTTCTTTTTTGGAAGGATCACATCCTCTTTCTTGATATGAATCCAAATTCTGAGAATATGCCTTTGAAAGCATACCGTACAAATCACAGTACATCCTTGCAGAGGAATATTGTGTACTGATTGTCAAAGTGTGAAAGTGTTTCACAAGTGTGAAACAGGTCCTATACTCTGACACTAAAGCATACAAGAGGGGAAAAGGGAACATATACACACCCATGCTGACGTAATCTCAGATAACTAGAATAAAGGGGTAGGCATTGTTGTAGACAGCTGAATTAGATAGAAATATTATAGGCAGTCAGACAGGGCCAGGCCCTCAAGGACATGGAAGACAAAGTGACTTTCCAACTAGAGACAAACACTTCTCCGCTATGGGCCAGATCTTAAGACAAGAGTAAACAGAAGCAACTACATACTTCCCTAGGGATGGGCATCAGGGATTGATACTCTAAGTAGGTATCAATCACCTTGAAAGACCCTGGAAAGAGTCACAAGCCCAAGCTCAATAGGTGGTGTTCTTGACAGCTTGCTACGTGACTTGCCTTCCCATTGAATCCCGATTTTAATGTATTTTACCTGAACAATGGTGCTTGTAATCTCACTGGTTGACCATAGTCTTTGTCCCACCTCATGCCCACCTGAGCAAGTTCCCACATCTTCTCCTCTATAAAAGTCCCTGGAAGAGACAACTTCTGGAGGACACCCACTCGGGACCCCCCTCCTGTCCTTCTCTTGGACAGGAACTTTCTTTCCCTCAATAAATATGTTCTGCTCATTACCCCCATTTGTTCCTAAAATTCATTCTTCAGTTTTAGATAACACAAACTTGTCCCAGGTACTCTTCAGGTTTGGGAGCGGTTTTCCCTATATCATTTGGAGGTTCCCTATTGGAGGTCATCCACCCCAGGTCAGTTTTTTCTTCCTGCATCAGCATGAGTCATGAATGTAATCCTAGCACTCAGAAGGTTGAGGTAAGAGGATTGAAGGTGTGAGGTCACTCTGTATTATACAGCAAGACACTGTCTCAACAAACAAACAAACGATAAACAAGTGCGTGCCAGGCTGAGCACGGTGATAAACGTCTGCAATCCCAGCATTCAGGAGGCTGAGGCAGAAGGCTCACTGAGAGTTTGAGGTCAGCCTGGGCTACACAGTGAGTTCCCGGCCAGCCTGAACTGCATAGTGAGACTCTGACTGGGGAGACAGCTCAGTATAGTAAGCGCTTGCTGGCAGTTCAATCCCTGGTTCCAGGAAAAAAAAGAAAAGAAACTGTCCTCCCTGATTACCTCTTGGAAGGAAAGTGTCAAGAGGTCAGAATTTAAGAAGATCAGACTGTACTGCTTTCTTTTTTACTTTACTTTTTTATATATATATATATTTTAGGGAAGGGTCTACAGGGTGTTCAGGATCTCACTACTAGATCAGACTTGTAGTGATTTGCCTGTTTATAGCCTCCCAAGAGCTGGTTGTAGGGAAGGGTCTATAGGGTGCTCAGGGCCTCACTACTAGATCGGATTTGTAGTGACTCGACTGTTTATAGTCACCCAAGAGCTGAGATTACAGGTGTGCGCCACATGCCCACCCAGACTCAGCTGCCATCTCAGCAAGCCCTGGGGGCAGGGCTGGCACGGCAGGCCAGGGGATTGAACCTCTGGCCCCTACACCTGTGTACTGTTTTCAAATTTCATACCATTGAAAAAGATTACTCATTCAGAGTAAACAAATCTGCTCATTTAAACAGAATATGATGAAATAAGCATTTGACATGTTTTTCTTCACACCACACAGAGCACGGCTCAGAGTCCTTCATCACAAGACACTGGCTGAATGGGCTGAAGGCAGATACATTTTAGGGTATCTCAAAGGCCCTTTCATCCTCAAAATGGACTCAGGGAAGGGGTCTGAGGCTCTTGCAATTAGGCTCTGGCCATCCCCAGCACTGCCCACTGCTGCCTGGGACCGCCAAGGGCTGGTTCTCTGGGGCTTTCCCTTTTAGGGAGGAAAGGTGCAGGAGGATGGGTAGTGATCATGGGGATGTGAGTAGCTCTGACTCTTGCAAAATTCCTGTCTTGAAGCAGCGGCCACGGAAGAGGCACTGGATTAAGGACCGCAGGCCTAAGAACAGCCTCTTGCCCTCCGTGGGCCTCCGAGTCCTCTTCTGCAAAATGGCAGAACACAGCCTTGCTCTGAAGTGGCGTGCGTGAGGCTGGTGTGCAGTGGCTGTGGAGGCTTCATTACTGCCCAGCTGTGCACAGTAGGAACATCGCTGAGAACTTGCTCCCACTCGCGTCTGATTGCTCAAGAATCTGGTTTGTAGGAAAAATAGTTCCAGAAGCTATGAAATAAAACCTCTCTGGGTCTATATTAAAAGAAGACGAGGTGCAGCCTACATAGCCTTAACCACAGCTCCCTCCTCCTTCAGGGCGGGGTGGGGGGTGCCCCAGAGTCCCAGCCACATGTTGCAAGAACGCTACCCTGAAAGAGGGAGCAGCCAACCACAGGAAACTGTGACTGACTCTGAAAAATGTCACCTTCCTGCCTCTGAAGAAATGCTTCTGAGGGTAGGAGGCCTAAAGTGCCTCTACCCGTGGGTGGAGGGGATGGCAGGCCAAGAGTTCCCTGATGCCTATCGACTAGATTCACATTCTCTCTGACCCCATCCTGGGACTAGGCGGAGTCTAAGTCTGTTCTGAGGTAGGAGAGGCACCTGGTAAGGTCAGCAAATGGCAAGAGGAAGCCAGGAGCACAGAACAGCTGCCTGGGGCTTTATTTTTACTCACTAATTAACGTTCTGGGGATTGAACTCAGGGTCTTTACATGATCTGCATCACCAGCTTTTTTTTAGTTTGAGACAGTCTTGCTAAATCACAAATTTCCCAGGCTAGGCTCAAACTTGGGATCCTTCTGCCTCAGTCTCCCACTGTGGTGGGATTACAGGAATGTGCGACAACACCTAGCTTGCCCAGGATTTTACTAAGCCAATGTTTACTCACCCTAAAAGAGACCCACTGGAAAGGTAATTGTCCCCATGAAGGCTCCTCCCCGCACCTCAATCACTGGCTCTGAGAATGCCCCTTAGTAACCACCACTGTGACCATCTCCCTTGGACAGGGGAGGTGCTAGGGAAAGGAAAACTTCATCCCTGCCAAACATGAACACCCAACCTTCACCCTGCCCAGGCCCTTGGCCTCCCTGCCACTCACCAGTCCCTGAGGTGAAGCCAGGCTGCTGGAAGTTGTAGTTCTTGATTTCACTGTACCATCTATCAGCCACCTCCTTTCCTGTATGAAAAAAATCACTCAACAACAAAATCCACACACTCTGCAATTCTCCATCTTCTCCACAGATCCACACCACCTTCCCTCTTATAGAGGTCTGATAGAACCCCCCCCCCCCACCCCAAGACTTTTTTTGCCCAGGACCTATCCAGACTGAAGAGCCCCAGTGGAAAGCACAGAAGAGCTTTGCCATGGACTCAAAAGGTCTGGGAGCAGGGTATCTGCAGCAGGGGACCTGCCCTCTTCAGTCAACAACAAATGTGAATACATGGTTAGGGTTTCTGGGAGAGTCCTTCATCCCACCCGTTGTCTGGCTCAAGAAATACCCATTGGAAGAAAATGACTGGGCTAGTAGCCCTGGGTATCCACTGTACCAGAGAGTAACAGCGCTGCCTGGGGCATCCACTGCCTGGCAGATGGTGGCAGGAGGAGGCACTCACTTGAAAGGAGCTCAAGGACAGGACAGGAAGTCTTAAGCTTTACTGTGGCCAGGAATCATAGGGGATCTTGTTGAAATACAGTGTCCAGTTTCAGGAGATCTGAGTAGCCCATGCTTCTGTTTTTCTAACAAATAGTTGTTGCTACTGCTGCTGCTACAGCTGCTGCTAGTTCACAAGTTCGTACACCAACCTGCCCATAGATCATTTTTAAAAACTGGGGCATGGGTCCTTCCTCAGACTGGTTGTCACAGCGTCTGAAGGAGAGACTCAGGCATTGGTATTTTATAAAAGAGATGAGGAACCAGGGCCATAGAGGGGAATGACTTGATCAAAGTGTCCCAGGAACCTAGCACAAAGCAGGGAAGAAATTGCATCTCCTGACTTCCTGCTTAAGGCTCTTTCCATGGGGCCTTTCTTCCAGAATGGAGCCTTGGAGAAGAGATAGAGGTTTCCTGCTTCCCCAGGAGCAGACACACAGCCCCCACTCCCAGGCCTGGCTCAGCTGTTGGGGGGAGGGGGAACTAAGGGCCAAGAGGCCCCTGGGGATCTCCCAGGAATGTGAGGGCTGGGGAGAGAGTGAGTCATGCTCCAGAGGGGGTTTGGAGAAAACCTCACCGATGAGACAGACTTCTCTGATATTTTTCCTAAAAAGCCATTTCTGGGCTGGAGGAACAGAAAGATCAAGAATGCTTGGTCAATCCCAGCACTTGGGAGGCTGAGGCACGAGGATCGAGGATTGGTGTGAGTTTGAGAACGGCCTGTGCTACAAAAGTGAGCTCAAGGCCAGCCTGAACTGCATAGTGAGACCCTGTCTCAAAAAGACAAAAAAAAAAAAGAATGTTTGGTCAGTGTGACAGCATCTTTTCATACTGAGACTATGGGAGACCTGTTGTTCCCACTGTTTTCTTTTTTCCTCAAATGGAAAAAAGCACTATCACTTTTCTGTGATTATAAACATAATATATATCAGCTCTGTAAAAAAATTAGAAAGTGGAAGACAGTAAGATTTCTCAATAGCTGGGAATGCTTTGGCATCAGCAGAATCAGGCTAAGATACTGTCCAGAAACTCCCCTCTCCTTCCCCCACTCCTCAGCCTGGGAGCTTCCACAGGGGAGGCTGTCAGCATGACTCATCTCTCTGTCCCTGGCTCGGAGGGCCCTCAGGGATGCCTGAGTAAGCCTTGGAGCAAGCCTTGGAGCGCAGGCAAAGAGCCCTGGGTTTCCTTTTCTTTTCTGGGTCTGCAGCTGTACCACACATGAACCACAAAAAGTGCTGAGGAGGCCCAGGCTTAGGCTCAGCTCCTGCAGCTGTGAGGGGGTCCGATGAAGCGATGAAGCGACCTACCTGTCTGATCGTATGATGCCCATGCAAGGTTCTCCCCACACTGGCCACGACTAGACTCTGGGCTGTGCTTGAGGATTCTCGTGCTGGCCAGGGCTTCAGAATACCTGCCGGAATCCATGGTGCATCCTCAGAGGAGGTATAGCCAGGGGACACCCCACACTGTGTTTGAGCCCCTGGCTGGTATGACTGAGCTTCCTTCCTTTTCCCTGTTAGAGCTTTCAGTGGGCATAGGGAGCACCAAGCACTCCTGTCCTCTGGCTTCCCAACACTCCTCTTTTTTCCAGAGGAGCAGTGGGACTTGTGTGGGTAAGTGGCAGAGTGGTATTGAAACCAGGGTCTAGCTGACCCCGAAACCCACAGCCCTCCAGTCACTCCGGGCCCCACAGTGACTAGAGCAGCAGCTCTGTGAAGGGCCTGAGCCTAGGCTCTGAGAACTCACTGCTGGGCTTCTCGGTTGAGCTTCTGGCAGAGCTTGAGCGGAGGGACGCCATGCTGCTGTCGGTACTCATTGTGGGCCTTCAAGACCTCATTGTTAAACTGTTTAGAAGCTGGAATAATGATAAAATGGAAAATGGCTCAGTGTGAAGCAAAGAGAACCCACCAAAAGTACAAAGTGTACTTCAAAACAGCACCTAGCTTGTCCTCATGTCACACAGACAGACTCCCAAGTGACCTGGCTCCTCACCACTGCTCTTCCTGTCCTTTCCCTCCTTTCCCTTATGTCTAAACCAATGGACCCTGTGTGGCCCCTGGGCCATATTAGGGCTTCAGGTCTTGATTCAAAGCAACAGGAAGCCACTGGGCAAGAGCAAGGGAGGGAGCTGACTGGACTGCAGAGCAGATGTTGAGGGGCCCGACACTCAGCAACAGAGCTGTTGAAAGAGAAAGTCAGAAGGAGCCTGGATACCTCCAGGGAGGTATATGGGCGGCTGCAGTTGGGAGCCCAGAGAGAAGCAGCCTAGCTGGGATGGAAGGCATCTTGAAATCAAGACAGAGGGATAAAGAGAACGAAGCTAGGCGGAGTGGCACCCAACTGTGGTCCTTTTCACGTGGGAAACTGTGGCCTTGAGAATCACTTGAGCCCAGGAGTTTGTAGCCAGATTGGCTGATATGGAGAGATGCCATCTCTGAGAAGTAAAGGAAAAGATGATGAGAGAAAGTAGCATTTAGGAAGTCGAAGAGGGGAGTGTAGACAAGAAAGCAGTGGTGACTCAGTGAAGAGAGGATGTGCCTGGCTGTACCTGGAGCTGCAGTGTGGAAAGAGGTAGGGCCTGTGCCTAGTTAGAGGAGGACCTCAGAAAAGGTCAGGTCTAGGGATCTGGGGTACAAGGGAAAATGAGTGGGTGAAGACAGGGTAGGCAGCATCAACGTGGACAGCTGAAAAAAATGGAACTGTGTAAACACGTGGATAACGATGAGTCTGGTCTAGCAGTGAGAGACCCTCAACACCCTGTAGACCCTTTCAATAAATAAATGAATAAATAAATAAGATGGAACTGCAGGGGCTAGGGATTTGGCTCAGCAGCAGAGCCAAGCTGGAAGACATGGGTTTGGTCCTCAGCTCCAAAACTAAAAAATAAACCTCTTCAAAAGAACAACTGAATAAAAAAAAAAAAAAAAAAAAAAAAAAAAAAAAAAAAAAAAAAAAAAAAAAAAAAAAAAAAAAAAAAAAAAAAAAAAAGCCAAATACAATAAAATAAAAAAGACTAAAAACAAACAAGGCAACTAAAATGGAACTGCAGCCAATGAATAGCTTCTATGTGTCCATTCAACATCCATACCAAACCAACCATCCATCCATCCATCCACCCACCCATCCATCCATCCATCCATCCAAACCTCCACTGTTCACTCCATATTCATTCATACATTGATTCATCCTTTGCTCAGCAGCAGCACCTATCCATCCACCATCCATTTAATCCCAGCCCATTTATCTGTTCTTTTGTTCCTGTGGTACCTCCTTTGTGTTTGGTCTCATGCTATGCTAGTGGTCAGAGACACATCAGCCAAGTCTGGCACTCTAATACCCTCACAGGGGCAAGATGACCTTGTAAACATATGGTAGAAGTGCGACAGGTGAAAGGAAAAGTCAGTGGACATCTTCCCACACATTTCTACCCTGACTCACATCCTTCTGTGCCCCATAATTAGGAAGCCCACTAAATCTATCTACTGTACAAAACATTCCAGATCACTGATGTTCAGCCTCTTGAATAGAAAACCTTGCACACACATAAGCTGGACCAGTGACCACAGAGTCAAAGACCTGATCCTGAGCACAGAAAGCCCTTGACTTCCTCATTCCCTTGAACATCTTATAAACACTAACTCTGTAAGAGAGATGTTTTTGGCATTTCAGAGCCAATGGTCCCTCTCAGGTCTTTATCTTAAATAAAGCCTGTCTTTGCTGCAAGTTTTTTTGCTTTTTCCTTTTGTTTCTTATTATAGGTGCCACAGTGCAAATAACCACTGGTATAAGAGGAACTTGAAGAGCCACCTGAAAGGCCTGAGGGTCAATGAAGGAGGTGACCCCTGATTTGAGGCCCCAAAGATGTCTGAACCAGAGCCAACCACTGAATGTACTAGGTACACTAAGTACCTAGGAACTAGGCATTAAATACTAGGTACTAGGCATTAAGTACCCCTTAAGAGTCTCTTCTATGGAAAAAGGAGTGGGGTGGATTGTAAGGCCACACAGGACCAGTCCTTCTTTGAGGTCTGGCTGTGGGTAGTAGCAGGAAGGGTGTCAACCAGACCATGGAGGAAGTGCCATGCGCCTTCCTCTGCCCTCGGTCACATCAGCCAGAGCCCTTCTCTGTTGCATCTTCATCCAAGACTGAGGAGATGTCCAAAGGGAGTTCTCCTCTACCCCTTGGCCAGAGATGGCTCTTTAAGGCAAACATCATGCAGCCTCTGAGGGGAGGAGACCCAGGGCTAGCCCTCAGGAACTTTGGGTTGGCTACAGACATGTGGAGGTGAAGAGCTGCAGCTCCTGCCTGTAGGTACCCAAAGACTTTCTAGTCAATCAGAGGAAGTGGCCTGAGCAGACTCTGGGTCCCAGAGTGGCTACACAGGAACGTGGTAGGGCAGATATGACGGAGGGGCCTTGACTCAGGATCTCCAAGGTTTAGCTGATAGATCGAGTGTCCAGTGCAGTATCCCATCTTTATGACAGAAGGAACAGGGTGAAGCAAAGTCCAAGGGAACCAGTGACCAGGCATAAGTAGGAGGTAGAGCTATAACCTGAAGCCCTCCGGTCTTTGGGGCCAGAGGAGGGCCTCACCCTTGTTGACAGGAAATACAAAGATTTTTAGGTCCCCTAGGGAAACAGGAAAAGCAGATGATGTTTAATGAGTATAGAGTTTCAGCCTTGCAAGATTAAGAACGTTCTGGGTCTGTTTCACAGCATGTGAAACCACTGCTAAGATGGTACATTTTATGCTATGTGTTTCTGGGGAAATGGAGGAGCCAGAACAACTCATGGGAGTTGGGGGCTCAGGGACAGTAAGTGGAGGAGATGGCAGGGTGTGTGGTGGCCAGAAATCACGGATTCCTGAGTGATGGACGGTTTCACCCAACCAGGCCCTGGCCCTGTCTGGTAAGAGGCAAGCATCTGACCTGTGTTCAGAGGCTGGGCTTGTGAGGACTGGTTGTTCTTGGTGTATTCATCTTTGAGAACTGGACTCCAGGAGAAATGATGGGGGTTCCTGGTGAACTGGGGCCCTAATAGGGCAAAGCCAGGGTCAGTGGTAGAAAGAGCAGGATAACGATTTCAGTTTAGATTAAGACCTTGCTCCCAACAAAAGCTTTCTGAAGCTAGGAAAGAGGAACCTCACAAGTGCTGAGCTCTCTAGCACTGGGAGTATACAAGCAGGTGAGGCTCCTCCCCTCATAGGGATTCAGGGCCTCAGATGACCTTCAGGTCCTTTCCAAAGCTGTGGTCTCATTGGGGTAGAGGTGAAAGGAGACATAAATCCAGACTTTTAGGAGCTTCCTGAGCTTCTTTAAGAAGCCAGAATGATCGAAACAAGCACTTGTGTTCAGGCAAGGCTTGTGTGAGCAGGCGCACATGGCCAAGGTGAAGAAGAGTTCCCATTAGAGTAGGTGTGGACAGCCCTGTCCTAATGTCCCTTCCAGTTTCCATGAGCTGTAGGTTCTACAGCCTCCTTGGCAGGAAGGGCCATACAAGGCTGTTGTAAACTAGGTCACTGCATTCTCAGAATGAAGGACGTTAGAAGAAACAAAAGTGAAAGTTCCAGTGCCCAATCCAAGCTCAGTGCCCAGAAATCCAAGCCAGGCACTACTGTTCCCTGTAGAGAAAGGGTCTTAGCCTCAGCTAGGAGGCTGCTCCCACCTTGGCTAGGAGGGGCCCTACAACCACCTCTAAATCAGCCCCAAGAGTTGCCTCCTACTCCAGCAAACAGTTCTAGTCCAGCTGGCTCCTTTGAGCAAGCAAGTTATCAGTGGTGACTACACCCTGCATGAGTCACAGCCCCTTCTGTACAAAAACTCAAGATCACAGATAAACAGGGAAAAGTCAAGGAAGAACCACCCAGCCCCAGTCAGGCAGAGAAAGCCCTCAGCCACCTCATGATAGGGGAGATACAGGGATTCCATCATTTTGTAGGAAAGTAAACTGAGGCTCAGAAATGTCACACAGCCTCAGAGTGCCAGCTCAGAAGTCAGGAGAGCCAGGCCTGCCCACCTGGTGCACAGGCTGTCTCCTGTTTCCTGGCCAACTGTCTCTGGGTGCTGGGCCTGTGTGTGCCCTCCACTTCTCAGTACCTTTGTAGGAGCGTCCAGTGCAGTATCCATCTTTATGACTAAGAAACTGAAGTCTGAAAAGGGAAGTAAGCCATACAAATGCCCCAAATAGTCTGGAATAGGCCCACTGTGGGGGCACAAAAACTGTTCTGAGCCCCCAATCTACAGCTCACAAGTCACAAGACAAAGAGAATGACAGACAGATCACCTAGGAAATGGATCCAGCTGAACGGGACCAGTTATGGAGAGCAACAGAAGGAAAGAGACCTCAGGTTGGTGGCTGCTTTTTGATCTCTTAAAGGAAAGAGAAGAGAAGGAAGAAGAGAAAAGAACTAGGATTTCTCAAAGAGCTTCCTTTGTGTCAGTCCCTGAGAGGCCCCAGCAAGCTGCGGACCATGAGGCTGCTGGGATTGGCAGGCACTGCCTGGAATTGAGGGGCAGGAAGGGCAACCTTTTGCTCTGGTGCAGAGTGCAGGAATCTAGATGCAGCTCTTCAGGGATGCTTAACAGTCCTTTGGGGACACAGCCTCTGGAGGTCGAATAAAGATCCCGAAGGAGTCTTTCTGGCAGGGCCAGGTTTCTCGCTTAGAACCATCTCCTCTGGGGTCTGTCTGACTCCTCTGCCTTCTCCAGACCCCTTATGAAGGAGGCCATGATAGGGGACAGGGCAGCAAATATAAACAGGCCCCTTTTGTTACCTTGGCAAGAAGATGAACACCAATCTAGCCCCACATTTGGGACAAAGCTGGTTTTGCCTGTTTATGAGGGAGGAGTAAAGAAGTTTATACCTAGGGAAAACAATAAGAAAGAATTCCAGGCAGGTAGCTCCTGCACCTAAAGCCCAGCATTCTGACAATTCAAGGTGAATCCCAGCTCTGTCTTTTACCTACTGTCTGACCTGGCTCCTGTACTTAATGCCCCTGGGATGCATTTTCCCATATATAAAATGGAGTACCAGTAGCTACCGTACAAGGTAGTTGTGAGAATTAAGTGAACTTATCTATGTGAATGACTTAGGACCGTTCTGGAACATAACGAACAGCAGGGATGCTAGTCCAGTAAGATCTTGGTTTGTGAGAATAATTCATTCTGCTAATATTCCGAGGCATCTGAATACCAGAGGGAGAGAGATGGACACACACACACACACAAACACATACACACACACAGTCAGGTGTGATGATGTCACATTCAGTGTGATATACTGCCTGTACTGTAAAGCATTGCTCATTTATCAAGTTAAAATTTCTTAGAAATGTTTGCTCATCTTACTGAATACTCATAAACCATGTTACTTGCAATCTAACTTCAACTGTGTTCATGTTGATTTTCAGGAGACGCCCTGTTGTTCAGCTACTTAGGAGGCTGGTATAGGAGGGTAGCCTAAACCCAGGAATTTGAGGCCAGCCTGGGCAACATAGCAAGACCTCATTTCAAAACGTAAAAGATCTTTTGAAGGTGATAGAGGGGAAAATGAAACTCCCAATGTGAAATGCACCTGGGATGAGTTCATGTTTCTAAAACCAAAGAATCAATTTTAGGAACAAACAGAGGTTGAGTAGAATATATTTATTGGGGGAAAGAAAATTTCCATGCACGAGAGGAACAAAAGGGGGCCCCGAGCGGGTTGACCCCAAGAAGCTGTCTCTTCCCAGGACTTTTATGGAGCAAAAGCATGCAGCAAAGTGGGTCTAAAGTGGTGAACTCATTTAGGTGGTCATAAAGTGGGACAAACTATGGTCACCCAATGGGATTATAAGCGCCATTGCTCAGGTAAAATTGATTAAATCCAGTACTGAATGAGGAAACAGTCATGTAGCAAGCGGGGCATGAATATGAAATAGGTTCTCTTCCTGTTGGGGGCTGGGCTAGTGACTCTTTTGGGCTCTTTCAAGATGATTGATACCTATTTAGAATATCAATGCCTGATGCCCATCCCTAGGGAAGTATGTGGCTGTATTAGTTTACTCTTTTGTCTTTAGGTCTGGCCCACACCAGGATGGGACTGCCTCTTTCAAAGTTGCAAAATCACCTTGTCTTCCATCTTGGCTCCTTGAGGGCCTGGGCCAGTCTGACTGCCTATATTTTTATCTAATTCAGCTGCCTACAACAAAGGGATCTTTCAGTATGTCTGAGCCTGGAAGTCTGCCACATGTGTGCGTGAGTGAGCAAATGAATGAAGTTACTACAACTGCACAGTGCAAGTACGAGGACAGATGTGGAGTCAGGGTCTGGAGCAGTCTGTCGACCACCCAGGGTGGTCCAGCGAGTCCCTCCTCCAGATAGTTATGCTTTTTCCCTAACGCAGAAAGAGGCGGTGAGGCATTGCCCAAGTGCTTATGGAACAAGGACCATTTCCTGGAGCACTACTTCCTCCACAGGGCCCCTCTCCAAAAGATGACCACAGAGACACGCTTGAGGAGGCTTGTAGGATCCAGGGCTGGGGACTATGGCTGCTGGGCTGTCCAACCTCCAGCCCTGCCTGTGCCATTGAGCCCTGCCTAATGGTAGTCCCTGAACCCTAGGCCCTAGGTTCTCCATCTGTGTGCAGAGGAAAGACTCACAGTTGTGGTTTTCAAAATGTCTTCAAAGCAAGGAAACCCTTTTTTTGAATGAAGCGAACAAGAAAATCAGATGAATGGGGAACTGCTGGGGTTGATGTGGCCCAGAGCCTCTCCCTGCAGAGGGGCCCACACAGTAGAAATTTCCTGGGCTAGTTCATCCTTAAAGGCCTTTTGCTCTGATACCTTCCGGTGTTAGGAGATGTGTGTTCACACACATCATGATTCTTAGGGACAAAAGGGAAGAAGAGGTCCCCACTGGCAGAGTCCATCTGGGAAGACAAAGAGCTGGGTTCAAATCCTAGTTTGTTCTCTTATTGGTCAGGGTGTGAGCTAGGCAAAGGGACTGAATCTTTGTAAGGCTACAAAATGAGGTGACAGTAACAGCCTTAGTCTGTGGTTACAAAGCTTGGTAACACGAAATATCTAGCTCCATTCCTGGCATGCAGTAGGAGCTTAATGATTGGTAATCATTACTGTTGGGGTACAGGCTTCCACTGAGCTCAAGGCCATTGCCTTCCTCTGCCAGCACATATGCTGCATATGGAGCCTCACAGAGAGAGCAGGTCTGGGGGCAAGACCTTCAGTCTCCCCATACTGCACTATAGAGCAGCTTCTGGGACTGGAGTCATAACAGCGGTAAAGACTTCACAGGGCACCAATTATTCCAGCAGTCCTGGATCGTATTTGAAGCCAGGGATGAAAAGAGCATGGCTCCTGAACAGTGATGAGGAGACTGAGACCCAGAAGAGGCAGGCACTGACCCCTTATGGTGGTCGTTTTGGAGTCAGTTAGACTCCTATGAAGGTGCCACGCCCACAAGTGCTGCCTGCCCTATAGGTGTAGACAAAAACCCCAGCTGGTAGCCTGGAACTTCAAGCCATAGGACCTTAGGGGATGTAGCTACTAAGCTGGGGTTGCAGTTTTATAGAGGAAAAACAAATAAAATGCATTGGACTATAAGAGAGCTAGGCCTGGACTAGGATTCTGGAAGATTCCTGAGCACATACAGGGCACCTAACTCTAACTTTTCTTCTGTCACCAGCCCTTTCCTTCTGAGGGTGCAGTCAGACACCTTCCCCTGAAATCCGCCCAAACCTTGGTCTCTAATCCTAGGTCACTGTCATCTTGTACCAAGATTCACACTTCTGATCCTTCCCAGTAAGGTGTCACCAAGGGTGCTTAAGGCCACCATCTTGAAAATTCTTCTCTCGAGCCTTCACCTCTGCCCTAGATGCCTGTGCTACTCTTCTCCATAATTACAGATGTCTCCTCCATCTCCTACCTCCATCTTTTCTCCTTCTGATCCTCCCTCCATTCTTTTTTTTTTTTTTTTTTCAGTACCAGGGATTGAACTCAGGACCCTGCGCTTGCCAGGCCAGCGCTTATTCCTCTGAGCTATCTCCCCAGGCCTCTCCCTCCATTCTAACACAACTCTGGTCCTGCCATATTCAATGGAACTCTAGGTCCCATAAGATAAAGTCCAAATTCCCATGACCCAATAGAATTATTAGCTTTCTCCAGGAACCTTTCGTTAGTCTGACAGATTTCTTCCCACCCTTCATCTGCATACTGGTTGGCTTAGATTACTTTCCATTTCTTATCAAGGTATTATGGTGCTTGCCTATCTCCAGACCAGCTTATTCAATTTATTAATTTAACAAAATTATTTTTTAGACAGTCTCACTATGCAGTCCAGGTTGGTCTTGAACTCACTAGGGAGCCCTGGCTGGCCTCAAACTGAAGCAATCCTCCTGCCTCAGCCTCCCAAGTGTTTGGATTACAGGTGTGTGCCACTACACCTAGTCTCAATTATTATTATCATTTATTATTATTATTATTATTATTATTATTATTATTATCATTATCATTATTATTATTGTGGTGCCAGGTGTTGGTAGGCACACACTCTACCAGCTTTATGTATTCATTTTACAATTAAAATACACACTCCTGAGGACAGTGCTCCAGAGCACTAAGCCCACAGCTCGGTAAAGGTGGGGGAGCTTGAGTTGGACCTCCGTGTTGCAGCACGGCCTTAGGTTGCATCCCCAGCACCACAAGAAAGAAAAAAAGAAAGCAAAAAGGAAGAAAGGAAGGATGGGAGGAGGGAGGGTGAAGACAAGAGAAAGAGGGATAGCAAGTACAAGAATGGGCACACAGCTGAGTATTAGTAGCTCTTGAAAACTATCTGGGGTTAAAAAAAAAAAACAAATAAAACTGAAAATATAATTTCAGAGAATTTGTGGATTTTCTTCAAAATCTACAGAGGAGTTTATTTTTTGAAATCTCAACACGCTTTTGGCATGTCAGCCATAATTTTCCCCATCGGCATCTACCATAGTGTTCTTTGAATTACATGACAACCTCCTAGCATGTCTTCATTCTACAAAGGACCTTGGGAGTCATATGGGCCACGGTCATTGTACAGATGGGGAAGCTGAGGTACAGAGGGGGAAAGAGCAGGCAAGTGTTCAGCAGGGCCAGGGCCCTCAGGCCAGGGCTGCCACTGCAGCCTGAGGTAAAGCAGGCTAGGACCAATGGCAGGGGAAGCCACTTTCTCCCAGTGCTGGCACCTCATGAATCCAGATGGTGGAGGAGAGACCCAAAAAAGGACCAGGCCTGAGTTATCTGAACCTGACAAGGGCTGTGGAGCAGGACTTCTGAGCTCTGATAGCCAGCTGTTCCTTCAGTGTCCTCTGAGGCAGGAACTATGCTGAGATAAGCACAGACACCCTTGTGGAGCAGGATGGAGGAGTCTGGGGAGACCCTGTCTATCTGTGAATACTGGGCCCAAGCCCATGTAGGAGCAGCTGTGCACAGAACAGGAGGCTGCCTGTGCCTGTCACAGAATGAAGGATTGGGGGGTGGAGGTGGGGGCTCCCTGCACAAGACTTACGCTCATAAGGGTGGAGACAACTGGTGGACTATGGATTTGGGAGCGTTGAGCACTGGAAAAGGACACCCATGGGAGGGATCCGGGGCCAACGGCAGAGCAAGCACAGGCAAAAGGTGGCGGCTGATGCCCAAAGGGCCTGATAGTGGTGCTGGCAGCATGGTCTCTCACCCTGCAGAAGTTGAGGTGGAAGCAGAGAGGAAGTGACAAGAGTTCTTTTTTGTTTTTGAAACTTCACCATGACAGCCACCATGGTGAGGATGGGCAGCAACAAGCCAGAGACGAGGAAGACTACCTGGAAGTACAGAGGAAGCCAGACTGTACCTGCACCTAGCCTGGCACAAAGGGGCTCAGGACATGCGGAACCAAGAAAGAGGTAGAGCGGGTTAGGACCAACGGCTGGGGAGGCCACTTTCCCACGGCTCTGAACTGTTCTTAAGAAGGTCGAAAAGGACAAGCTGCTGTTGCTGGGAGGGATGCTGCCATAGTTGGGGTCTTTTTCTAAGCCTAACTTTGTCCTTCTCCAGAAACAAAGCAAAAGCCACGCCTTGGCCAGACGTGTAGCGCTGATCCCTGCAGTCCCTGGAACCCCTCGCAGACGCAGTCTCTGGCTCACAATCAAGCGGGACCCCCTCCGGTCTCTCTGTCCCTCCCTCTCTCCATGTGGCCTCAGCCACCTTGGCTGCTTGGCTGCCGCAAAAGTATCCTGCACTGCCCGTGCGGGCGCTTTGCCCCGCCTGCCCTCCATCCTGCACCCCGTGGCCCCGCATCGAAGCCCAAGCCGCGTCCCGCGCGCGCAGTACCAGGTCGCCCGGCTCGCGGGGAGCAGGGCGCGCAGCGTGAGGGCGACCGTCCGACAGCTGCGCTCTCACCGGCCGGGCGGCTCACCTGACTTGCCCATGGCCGGCTCCGCGCTCCTCGGCTTCCGCTGCCTGCGCCGCGCAATGCTGCGCTCGGTGCCGGCCGCGCTGCTCCGGGCTCGGGGACCAAGGCGGGGCCGCGGAGGGTGCGGCGCCGCCCACCGCCTTGCGCGCAGCGCCGCCTGCGGCGGAGGCGCCTAGGGCAGGCGTGGGCGGGCGGAAACCCGCGCCTAGCGGGAAAACTCGGCCGTCGCCCGGGGCTCTCGGATCGCGCCCGGAGGGGGTGTCCCTGCGGAAGGAACGGAGCGCGCTTGCGGTGGTTGCGCCTTCCACGGGGCTCCGGGAGCACAGCGAAGGACGCTTCCGGCTAGGGCCGCCAGGAGTGTTGGTGCCGGACACTCGGGCCCCAGCGTGCCCTTTCCCCTCCCCGGTGACGCTGCTCCAAAGGATCTCTGCCCAGGCAGCCTGACGCCTTTCTCTCCAGGACGCCGTCCAGGTTGGACCCCGGCACCGCTCCCAGCCAGCGCCAGCCGCCCTGAGGCATCCATCCTGCAGCCCGGCTCCGACCTGTGCGCTAGACCCTCCGAAGCCGCTCAAGTCAGCCAGATCCCCACCCTGAAGTCCAGCCCCCGCATTCCCCGATCAAAGTAGATTTCTTTTTACTTTTTTAAAAAAATATTATTATTAATACGTATTTCCCACATCTAACAAACACTTTCACCATGCGCGGGGCGTTAGTACACTTGCACTTGACATCTTAGTCCTTTTTACTTTTCTTTCTTTCTTCCTTCCCCTGCTCTCTGCTTCCCTTCCTGTTTACAAAAAAGTCTACCTCCTTGATTTCTACCCTCCAACTTTTTTATGCTTATTTTTTGTAATTTTTAAAAGAATACAAAATGATAAAAAGCAAAACATTAGAAACAATGCAGACTCATCTGTCTTTTACTTAGCTATTTAAATTGCTTATACTTCGAGTTTCTCATATAAGAGAAGCCATATGATCTCTAATCTTCTGGGTCTACTTCGCTTAGAGTGCTGCCCATCTCTGTGGCCTGAGCCCTGGCAGCTTGCAGAGGCGCGGACCTTATCTTGGCGTCAATATACACCTGGTATGTTAGTTTTCTCTGGCACACTGCAAAGGAGGAGAAGTTTCCTCCAGCTCACAATTTCCTGGGACTGAGTTCGTGATCGGCTGGCTGCAAGGCAGGAGGACTATGGCAGTGGAGCTGCGGAACAAGGGGCTTCCACAGCCACCCAGAAGGCTCCCAAGCCAGCTAAGTTGACACAATCAAGTTTGACCATCACACTTGGAACTGTGAGACACCCTGATGAAGGCATAGCCTGAGTCACCTGTACCAGATCCCCCAAGGTAAAGCGACTCTGCCTCATTGAAGACTTCCCAGTTCATAGGCCCTGAATTGAATAGATGCACTGACTGTGAAGGCAGAAGTTGTAATGCTAATGACCCATAGAACTGCAGCTAGACTGGGTACTGTCTTCTCTATTCCTTCTCTCATATCGGACAAATATACTTACTGTATTGCAGAACTTTTCAACAGTGTGAGAGTGGGTCAAATTGGTTCCCACTCTGACTTAAAAGGGACTATTTTTATGTATTTGTTACGGGGTCTCACTATGCAGTTCACACTGGTAGTAATCTTCCTGTCTCAGCCTGTCTAGTACTGGGGTTACAGGTGTGCTCCACCATGTCTGGTCTCGGTGGCCAGCTCAGCGGGGCCCACATGGCATGAGGTGTGGGGATCCAGCCATGGTTCCTGTGCTTGCCTAAGCAGGTGCTTCATCTGCTAAGCTATTTTGCTGGTCATGAAAATGGATGTTGGCTGAGGATATAAACACACTCTGTTCAATTCTCTCTTCCATTTTACTAACAAATTAACACTGAAATGAGCAAATGAACACAGGAAAATTTCTTACTGACAGTTGAATCTGCAGAATGCTATTTCTGTATAACCAAAACTAGGCTATAGATAAAGGCAGCTGAGCCCAGAGGAAAACCTATCTGGGACCAACGTTCCCATGGGACGAGTCACATTCCTAATCCAGTGACATCTGTGGAGGCCCAGTGGAGCAGGTGCTACAGGCTCTAACTTTCTTTATGATTTTTTTTTTATTTGTGAGTTATTTTTTTGAATACTAGTGTACAAATGTACCAGACATGTCCTGATATCATTGTGTTACTAATTCCCACATTGGTGTTTTTTTTTTTTTTTTTTTTTCCTTTTTCAGTATAGGAGATCAAACTCAAGACCTTGTGCTTGTGAGGCAGGCACATATGCCACTGAGGTATCTCCCCGGTCCCTCACTTGGGTTTTTGTTTATTTGTATTTTGTCTTTTGGAGACAGGGTTTCACTGTGGAGTTCAGGCTGGCCTAGGGCTCACTTTGTAGCCTAGGCTGGTCTTGAACTCACAGCAATCCTCCTGCCTCAGCTTCTTCAGTGCTGGGATTACAGGTGTGTAACACCATACCCAGCCTACTTAATTCTTTGTGGGACAGAACATAGTTGGTGTGTCTTTACATGTCCAGCAGTTACTAAAAATTATTTTATGGCCCATGATGTGGCTCAAGTTGATAAATATTCTCTGCACTCTATGTATTCTGCTTTTATTGGGTAACTTGTTCTTAAATGTCAGTTAAATAAAGTTAATTGATTGTATTATTCAAGTCTTTTTTTTTTCTTTTTCTTTCTGTATTTAGGACAGGGTCTACAGGGTCTCACTATGTAGATCAAACTCATAGTGATTCTCCTGTTTTCAGCCTCCCAAATGCTGGGATTATAGGCACGGGTCACAATGCCCAGTCTCAATCGTCATCTCAGTATGCCCCATGGGCGAGGCCATCATGGCATGCCGGGCATTGAACCCTGGCCGCTTCGCCCTGCCTAAGCAGGCGCTTTAGTCTTACTGAGCTGTCAGGCTGACCCTGTTCAAGTCTTGTATTCTTAATTATTTTTTTTGTCTGTTCTATCAAATACTGATGGGGATGTTGAGCCCTTCAGCTGTAATTGTGGGTTTGTTTTTTTCTCCTTTAGGTTCTATCACTTTTGCTTCATGTACTTTGAACATTTGTATTTGGAGGATAAACATTTATGATTCTTATATCATCTTTTTTTTGTAGTAGGTGAAACCTAATGTTATGGTTTATGTCTAGTTGTCCCCCCAAAGCCTCATGCAGTCATGGGGCAGGGACTTCTAGAGTTTGAGACTTGAGTCATGATCCATTGGGATTATGTGTTTTAGTACTGATGGGACTATGGGTCTGAGTACTGCTGGGATTACTTGACTCTTGATCCACTGGGATTATGTGTTTTAGTACTGATGCGGTTATCGTATGAGTACAGCTGGGATTATTGGTGTGGCCTAAGGTGGATAGGCTAAGGCAGAGAGCCTCAATGTAATATAAAGAGAGACAGAGAGACAGTTGTTGTTGCTCTCTGCGCCTTAGTTGGTCTGTTGCCTCTGTTGAGATTGTTGCTGTTCTGTCGCCATGAACTGGATGCTCTCTGCCCTGTTCCACTCAGCCTTGGGCCAGCTGAATATGGACTGAAACCTCCAGCAACTGTGAGCTAAATAAACCTTTCCTTCCTTCATTTTGAGTGCTGGGTATTTGTCCCAGCAATGAGTAAAAAGCCACCTAAGGACCCAGAAATGTTAGACAAGTACTCTGCCACTGAGCCACGCCCCCTCCCCCCCAGCCCAGCAAATTCTTTCATTATGGAAGGAGGCAGTTGCTGGTAATATTCCTTCCTGTGAAACCTTTGTTTGTTACTTGATCATTTGTCCCATAACAATTTTTTCAGTGGAAACTGCCAACAGGAGTATAATACACAAGGCTCAAGCTGCTCTAGTTCCAGGAGGTCATAGGTGTGTGGTGTAAAAAAAGCAAAAAGCACAAGTGTTTGCTGGATTTTACACTTTGCTGATACTGTAGTATTTTTTGTAGTAGTATTCTTGTTGATGTGCAGAGCAAATTCTCCTTCAGTGCTCCAAGTGAGAAGAAAAACTGGAATCAAATGACATCTCTGGAAATCTTAAGTATGAGTGGAGAGAAAGAAGGTAGAAAAAGGAGAAATATGACCTGGGCATGTTGAGGGAACAAAACTATAGCTCCCGACACTCTCATCTAAGTCTGGGCAGAGTGCTGACACCAATAAGAAGATGCACCATTGAATGGCTGAAGAAACCCAGAATGACTTTTTTCTTTTCACTTCTGAGGCAGGTCGCATTGTGTGGTTCAGGCTGGCCTTGAACTCACTATGTAGGCCAAGCTGGCCTTGAACTCCAGTTTCTCTATCTCATTTGGAGCACTGGAGGAGAATTTGCTCTGTACATCAAGAATACTACTACAAGTAATACTACAGTATCAGCAAAATGTAAAATCCAGCAAACACCTGTAGTTTTTTCTTTTTTTTTTTTACACCATACACCTTTTAAGGATACCAAATTAGAACACAGAATGACAGGGCTGGTGAGATGGCTTAGCGATCTAAAGTGCGTGCTTTGGGAAGTTTAGGCCACTGTGTAGGAACCGAGGTTCCATCCCAGGCGCCACATGCTGCGCCGCCCCCCACCCCCCAGGAAGGCTGAGCCGGCCATGACACAAACAAATATGTAATGTGGTTGAAGAAAATAAAATAAACTTAAAAAAAAAAAAAAAAAACATAGAATGACAAGGAAAAATCTGCCTATATTTAGTATAGTTGCAGTTTTTTTCTGACTATTTTGATCTATCATTAACTGAGTTGACAGCCTATGCATATGGAAGACCAGCTGTATTTACATGTCCTATGGCATAGAAAGTCTGTTTCACTCATTTATTGAAACTACATAGATCCTGACTACAAAACCTGAAAAGTATAACAAAAAAACTACTGTGTAACATCATTTATGAGAACCAACACCAAAATTTAAAGTCAGTGACTTTAATCAAGCAATGTATTAATAAAATAATGCATCATGACCAAGTAAAATTTGTTTCAAGTAAAAAACATGCTTCACTATCAAGAAATATATTGATAATTTATAAAGTTAATGTCCGAGGAAAATTATGTAAACAATGCTAGAAGTATATTTGGTACAGTTCAATATCTATTCCTGAGTTTTAAAAGATCCCAGGTCTGAATGTGTAGCTCAGTGGTGTCTGCCTACCATGCCGGAGGCCCTGGGTTCAGTTTCTCACACTGCAAAGAACAGGACAAAGCAAAAATTCTGATTTCCTTTCAGCAGGATAAAACCTATTTACTCTTGAAATTAGGTGTAAATAATGATATTAATGGGGCCAGTGAGGTAGCTCAGTGGTCTAAAGCACCTGCTTAGGCAACCGCAAAGACCACAGTTTGATCCCCAGCACCACATGCTGTATCAGCCCCACCCCCAGGCAGGCTGAGCCGGCCATAACATAAATAAGGAAATAAAGTTTGAAAAAGGTCCAGGCTTGGTGATGCATGCCAGTAATTCCAGCACCTGGGAGGCTGAGGCAGGAGGTTCAGTGTGAGTTCGAGACCAGGCTAAGTTACAAAATGAGCTCAAGCCCAGCCTGAACTGCATATCGAGATGCTGTCTCAAAAAGAACAACAACAACAAAAAAAGCTATTAATAATCATACTAATGTTATTGCTGTGCTTAATTAAAATACGTTATGCTTAATGGAAAAACAAAACAAAACAAAACAGGGAGACACTCATTAAAACCCAGGTGGCTCTTGCTGTCATGCTGTTATTTAGCAATTTTCTGGAAGCTCTAACAGGTATCAAAACAAAGAACGCTAGGATACTAGAGATGGAAGAGCCACACTTGCGTTATGGCTTCTCCCTGGAAAATCCTATGAGGATTGAGTAAACTAATAGAAAATTTGAAATAAAAGGACAGCCAAGCTCAAGAAAAATATTTTTAAAAATCAATAATCAATAGTTTTGTTATTGTTGTTATTTATTTTTTTAATTTTATTTATTTATTTGTTTGCTTGTTTTGTTTGTTTATTTATTTATTTATTTTGTGGTTGGCTCAGCCTGCCCTGGTGGTGGGGCTGGTGCAGCATGTGGTACCAGGGATCGAACCGCAGTCCCTGCAGTTGCCTGAGCTTTCCTAAGCAGGCGCTTTAGACCACTGAACCGTCTCACCGGCCCTGTTGTTGTTATTTTTGAGATAGCATCTCATTATGTATTTCAGGCTGGCCTTGAACTCACTGCGTGGGCCAGGCTGGCCTTGAACTTGAAGAGATTCTCCTGCCTCAGCCTCTGAAATGTTAACCTTACAGGCATGCAACATCACCACAGAAAAAATAAAAAAAATAAGAAAATAGCTTTCTTACATAGGATCACTAACCAGTTGGAGTAGGTCATAGGAACATGTTGACAATAACACCTTTTAAAATCACCCTATCTAGACTCACTACCAAATTTATTTCATCATGATTATTCCTTCCTACAGACTGAGCTATTGTAGGGAGCAAATGAACACTCCCTGTGTGAGGTGTGCTTTCTCAGGCGTCTCCTTGCTGATGGAGAACAGCCGTCCTCCTCCTACTCCTGCAGCTCTCCTCTTCAGAGCCAGCCAACCTGGGCAGAAGGAAGTTTCTGCGGCCATTTAAATGAGTGTAAACTTACTCTCTAGTCTCTAGTGCTGTGGCCTTGGTGCTGGCCTTCGTGTGATTCAGAGGGGCAGAGGACTGGGACTCCCTGGCTGCAGTGGGGTGGGGGATTTTCAGGGAGCTGGGTGGAGCCCCTGGGACATGTGAAGAAGGGGTAGGGGCAAAAGATGGGGGCTTAGGAGAGAGCGAGATTAGCAAGGGGGAGGTTCAGTGGTCTCTCCTCATCGTGGGTGTTGCAGTACAATGAATGGAGTCATACCTTCTGGTCCTGTGCCTGGAATTGTCCTAGACTCTTGTGCTGCATTTCTTCCTCTTCTTTCTCCAGTTTCTTCCATAAATTGACTCTGTCCTGCTCTCTGCCTGAAAGCTGAGCTGTACAGCTACTCAAAAGGTTCCCTTGTCCTCCGTTTCTCATTGGATTCTACAGGAGGCCCAAGGATGGGGACCAGCCTTCTCCATGGTGGTCTCCTTGGGTTCTACCTGCCTCATACACTGAGCTCTGGAAGCTTCTAGCCCCCCTGGTATAGCCCAGTGTGCTGTCCATCCCCTGTGGTCTCCCGATACCTGTCCACCTGCATAGACAAGCCCTTTATTAAGCTTTCTCAAATTAATTCTAATTAATATGGGTCATGGGGGTGGCTGGAGAGATAGCTCAGGGGCACAAGTGTCTGCCTGACAAGTGCAAGGTCCTAAGTTTGATCCCTGGTTCTGAGAAAAAAAGAAAAGGGTCATCTGCTTTCTGGCAGGGACCCTGACCAACATAAATACTTACCTAACTCTTCAGTAAAGTGACTGCTCACATCTGCTGCAGAGCTCATGGAGCTTGGTCTGGAGAAGGTGGGTGGGTGGTCCTTCGAATAAGAAGGGCAGCATCTGATTACCTGCTAGACCCTGCCCAAGGGGGCTTCCACCTTGAACTGTTAGGAAGGGAAAGAGCCACCAGCAGGCAACATCCCAAACACAAAACTGTGTTTCCCTGAACTTCTGCTCATAGGGCAGTGAGGTAGCCCCTGGCATGGTGGACAGAGAAGAGGGACCCTGTTCCAGTTATATTCAGAGACACATATAGAGACAGATGGCTGGTGTTTTGTAGAAGCTGTGAGAAGAAAGGGGGAAGCTTTTTCCTTTACATTACCAGCTGTTTGCATATATAGTATTTATAGAAGAGTCAGCACGGTAGTCTTCATTTTGAACAACTGGAAGGGTGGTGGCCAGGGCAGTGTGTTAGCAAGCCCCCAGGATGAGGCCGCCTGCCTCCCCCTCCCCCCAGCTCAGCTCCTCAGACACAGAGCCAGAATGTGACCTGGACTCATAGCTGACATTTGCTCTCTGTACATCAAGCACTATGTAAACTAGAGAGTTCACTGGCCAGATGTGGCTGTTAATTTTATGATTCCTACCTCTTCAGACATGTCTGCTCAGACCTGCCCTTGTCAGTCTGGCCCCAGGTTTCACTCTGCCCAACCCAGCACCCACCCTTTGGGAAACAGAGCACCCCTGTGGGAATTTTTTATTTTCAGTCCCATTAGCTTGGTGCTGGAGAAGCATTAAACCAAATAAAGGAAAATAATATTTCTCTTATGGGTTTTGTGTCCTGGTGGGTTAACTTTCCCACAGTGGAGTTGAAATCTAGAGTTCAATTTGTGTTTCCTGTCAGGACTGTGGGGAAAGAAGCACAGCTCAACAGCAGGCCCACCTGGGGAGGTCCAGCTAACACTGTTCTGTGTACACTATGGCCATCCCAGTTGCCTGTGCAGCTGGCCAGAGGCTCTGGATGTCTCTCTAGCACGGCACCCAGGCCCCACACATCAAATTGTTGGTGCACTTCTGCTCACAGTATGTTGACCCTGTGATTCAGGACAGTGGTCAGGATTTCAGAGCCGGAATTGTGAATGCAAACGCCCACACTGCAGCAGGCCTGGAGCTGTGTATGCAGGAAGACGGCATAATCTTTCTCAAGTTGCCTGTTCTTCACTCAGTCACTGCTGAGCTTTGTTGCCCTTTTCCCTGTGGGTGTAAGAATTACTCTAGGCTCAGTCACTTTTTATCTGTTTGTTTTGAGACAAGTTCTTGCTATTGGTTCAGGCTGGCCTGGAACTCATAGCAATCTTCCTGCCTCAGCCTTGGAGTGCTGGGATTATAGGTGTGCACCACCACATCCGGCATATCAGTCACTTTTCAGATTTCATTTTTCTGTCTTTCTGAATTTGCATTTCACTGGTTGTTAGTGGGTGTGCAGGCCTTTGTGTACTATACCTCTGTGTGTGTGTGTGTCAGTCTGATGGGGAGACTGCTGAGGGTCACAGGTGGTTCAGGGAGTAATGGCCTGGTAGAGAGAGTCCTATGCCCTAGAGGACACGCATAGCAGTCATCTTCTAGGAACATAATTCATTCTCATTTGGAAACCTATTACATCTGTATCTATTTGTCTATCATCTATCTATCATCTATATCTATCTATCTATCTATCTATCTATCTATCTATCATCTATCTATCTATCTATCATCTATCTATCATCTATCATCTGTCTGTCTGTCTATTTAGCTATGGTCTTGCTACATAGTCCAGGCTGGCCTCCAATTCATGGTGATCCTCCTGCCTCAGCCTCCCAAGTGCTGGGATTATAGGTGTGCACCACCCAATGTAACTCCATCTGGAACTTTCTGATTTTCATATCTGCTGCAGAAGTGGTAATCGATCTAAGCCAATGCTATGAGCCTCTTAGGGGTCCATTCTCAATTATTCTGTGGACATTAGACAGGGATCCATTTCATACTAAGCTGCATTCCCAGGCCTTTTTGTTTTTGAGTAGGGTCTAATTCATTAAGTGGCACAGGCTGGGCTTGGATTTGCAGTTCTCCTACCTCAGTCCCTGTGTGCTGAGATTACAGGTGTATACTACCACACCTTGTTTCAAGTATTTTTTGAGTATCTTGGTTTAATCATGTCTGTAGAAGACTAAATCCTTACTTTTATGCAATAACTTCTAAACTGTGTGCTTCCTCAAAACTGCTCTTGCCTGGGTTTCCAAGAATTCCCTGCTGGAGAGCACCTGCCTGCACGGGTCTCGGAGAAGCATTCAGATGGTCTATGAGGGAGCCCGGGCATCCACTGAGGCAGCTGGCACTCTAAGAGCAATAGCTCCCTAAACTGGCCTAAGCTGCCTTATCCTGTTACCATTATTGCAGTTCTCATGATTGTGTCCCCAGGTGAGGGCCAACTGTTGGCTCTTTCTCTCCCTTGGCATACATCTGTCTCCTGCTTTACTATAGAAGATCAAGTCAGTCGTGGCTGTCAGAATCTGAGAAAGAAGCCTCTCTGGGGTAGACTGTGTTATTCAAACTGTCACTTCCCTGCTCATAATGTGCACAACACCACAGAAGAGTTTACATCCCCACCCTTGGAACTTTGGAGCAGCCTCGTGTCTTGGTGTGGCCAGTAAGTGAAGTGACATTGTCACTTCTGAGTGGAGCCTTCGGAGGCAGTCTGCACTTCTTTATGTCTCTTCTGTGAGGACACTGGAATGGATCCTGGAGTGAAGGATGAGGTGAGGTGCTGCAGCTGACCCATGTTGCATTGCAGAGAGGGAACAGGACAGAAGCCTGTCTAATTTCTGACTGATGCAACCTCTTCTATGATAGGCTCTTCATCCTCACACTTCCTTGTCCACTCTGCCCGCATGTGCCCTGGAGCTGGACACTAGATGAGTGGGAAGTAGACCTAACTAGTCCAGGGACAGCAAACCTTTTAGAGCTTCCAGTGATACAGACAGCCAGCGGTGGCAGGCGTGCCAGAGGCTTGATATTGCTGGCCTAGCCAGTGCTTGGGCCTCAGAGGCAGAGCCTGGCACTCTTTCTGCCCTGAATGCCTGACAGAAGCTGGGGCCTGTGCACCTGACTGTGCTGCTGCCCGCCCTTTGGCCATGCCTGAATCTGCTCTCTCCTAGCTCTTCTGCTTCTCAGGGCCCTTGGCTTGGGGTACTAACACTCCACAACTTCAGAGATTTATCAGAGATCAAAGGACACAGCTCAAGCCAATGGTCATCAATTGTTTCATTTTAAATGTTCACATTGCTTGGAAATACACTTGATCATATATAAATAATTTCTATTAAAATAGGAAAATTTTCTAGTGTATTGCATTGAAGACATTTATACACAAGTAATTGCAACAGACATCAGAAATACTGAAATACTCTGAAAGCTTTAAGTGCCCACTTTTCAAAACATTTTGGTATAAAAACTTAACCCTATATATTTCAGAGGGCATATATAATACTGAAAAAGTACTTCATATGAAGACTAAGTTTAGGTGCATACAAACAAGAAGTATTACACTGAATAGCTTATTTCAAACTGCGAAACATTCAAAGTATCCAATTTCTCAGATGACATGCAAACATTTTAATACTCAGCTTGATATTTTTAAATATATAAATCGTAATTCTTTATACTTCTATATCAAAACAGAAAGACAGAACATTTATCTACATTTTGCACATCACAAAAAGCAAATGTATATTTGCGAACGGAAAGCACTGGGTTAACACATGATTGTCATTTTACAAATATGGCTATTCACCTTCTTAATAATAAAATAGAAAAATCATGTAGTATTTACAGGAACTACTCATTATTTAACTTTTTGGCAATTATATAAAGTAGCAGCAATTGGTTTAAAGATTGATGTTTAAAACCTCTAAATTTAACTCCATGAATACCAAAGAATATATATCTGCTTTTAATATAAAATTGCATGATGAACAATGCTTTGATGCAATATAACCTTTCCCTTTTACAGAAAACATAGGCACAAATCAAATTGCTGAGACTGTCACTTACAACACATCAAACGAGTGTCAGCTTCTTCTTGCTTAACACAGTAGCTGGGGTCCTGAATTAAATTTCTGTCAATTAACTTAAATCTGCCTGATGATTTACATAGTAATTTCGCAGAAGCTTTATTTTTACTTCATGCTATCTAATAGCAGTGGCTACTCACCAGTTGCCTGCCTCTGGGTACAGAGGTATCTGTGTACAGACATAAGCATAAGGACAAACTTAATACTTAAGGGACTGTGAAATGAAGTTTTTGTGACATGAACTCAACAGCAGTGTGCTTTCTTTCTAAATAGTGATCACTTATCAGTGATAGTAAATTTGTTTTAGAGCACGGGGCCTATCCACTGGGCAAAACGTAAATCATGAGGCAGAGATCACTACAAAGAGGCACTTCCTTTCCTTAGCACTTGTGAGAACATTGATATTTGTAAAAATGAGACAAAAACACTATTACCAATATTGGCAATTAAAAAAAAAATACTGTGTGGTGAAATGAGGTGACATGTGCTTTTTCTTAGCCATGATTTGACTACCAACCAGCAGTCCTGAATGTCACTCACAAGGTAGAAGAGTTGGGCTGGGGAACACTTTGCACCCTGTGTGTGGATCAGCACCCCATCTGGAGCAAGAGCAGGGTGAGGCCCAGGCTGAGGAAGAGGAAGAGGAGGAGCAGGAGGTGGCAGGAAGGCCTGGGTCCAATGCCCGCGGATGGCAGGCTGCTGGACACCTGCACTTGGGAAATGATGAGGGCCGAGAGAGGTACATGGGATGCCAGGGTGGGGCTGTCTGAATTGATAAGGGATTCAATCTTCTCTGCTTCCTTATTGCAGGCCTCAATCTAGGAGGAAAACATAAGATCCTTTTAATACAAAGCCATAAATCTATAAACAAGTCAAGTCAGGCAAATTCTACCTATATCCTCAAAGGAATATAGTCCCAGAGAAAGCTTTTCTCTTCTTATGCAATGTAACATTTTATTATGGTCTTAATTTATTACATACATATAAGAACATTAATGGAAACCAAATTAGAAAAGAAATATCCACAGTGCCCCTGCCATAGTCAACTGCTTTCATCTTTCTACAATACTGTTCAGAGTTTACTTACATTTATTTGTTTTTTATGTGTGGTCCTGGAGATCAAACCCAGGGCCTTACACATGTTAGGTGTGACATATTCTATCACTGGACTATATACTAAGACAAAAAATGTCTTTTTTTTTTGGTGAGGATTAGAGTCTATGTGGTCTCACACCTGATGGTTTCTTGCCTCAGCCTCCCAGACAGATGGGATTTCAGGCACGTGCCACCGTGTGCAGCTGCTAACCCACACTTAGACATCACCTTTCCATGGTTAATTATAGCCCTTGGGAATGTACTTTCAATGTCTCTGTAAACATGAGTGCGAGCCACAAACTGCCTATGTTCACTCATCCCTTTCACTTGAACTTTCACTACTTTAATGCTAAAACTTTGGCCTACTTGAATGAGGTTCCACATGTTCCTACACTATGAGAAGAAAAGTCAGAGCCCACAAGACCAAACTGATGGATCTTGCTGCACAGCAGAAGCATGGCCCTGAGGAGATCAGAGTCTACTGTGGCTTTCTGATTGGTTTTGCATGACCTGTTCCAGTCTCTTCTTCTGTAGGACTTGGCCATCTTGTCTGCATAATGGGTGGATTGGATCTAATGACTGCTTAGGTCCCTTTTGCCTCTGTATACTGAGTCACTGGAACTTCCCCTCCCCTCCCCTGGCTCTTCTGCATTGCACTGTCACATGTGCCTCAGCCTCAGCTGCCTGGAAAATGCTCAGTTCTTTAGAGACTGCCTTGTTTTCCTCCCACACCTTTCTAATCTTCCCAAATGCTCCCACTTCTCACCCAGCACCCACAATCCTTCCCCAGTCCACGTTTGTGCCTTTGTCTCAAGTCCACCAGACCTGATGGCTTCACAGTGTTTGCTGAGTCCCACCTGTAAAGCTTTTGGGTAGTGGTCAACAGGAATGATGAGAATCACAATTTCAGACTCAATGCTGAAGTATCCAAACACATCACACTGCGGGACAGACACATGCATGCGGATTTTCTCGAGTATGTCCAGAACTGTTATTGGCTTTTTGTTTGTTACCTAGAGAAAGAGAAGATTTCTGTTACCTGAAAGGGAGACTTCCCTTTAACAGCCTTTGCTACCTTGCTGCAATGGCCCTGACTAGGCTCTGCTGGGCGAGGTTCTAAGTCTGCAGGTTCTATACTAGGCAGTTCTGCCAGTCTGTGGGTTTGCAGTCAAGATAAACATTCACCAGAAGAGCTTTTGTAACACGGACTGTTCTGAATTACGGGCCACAGGAACATAAAGTCTTTCTGTAAAGGTGTTTTAATCCAAATGGGAGCAATTATCTAGGTAGTGGCAAGTGATGGCTGCTACAGTCCTGGAGCTCTGTCTCTACAAATAGGAATAGCAAAATGTCATGCTGCAGAAGGGAAAGGGGCAAAACTACCCAGAGAAGACAGCAAGCTCTAGAAGGTCCCCTTGGAGAAACTGGGCCGGTGTGAGAACATCTGCTACAAGCTGTCCAGTAGCAGATCTAGACATCTGCTACTCCCAGCCGCCTGGCTCAGGCTGACTGACTCACAGCCAGGGTGCATCAGGAAGGAGCAGAAATTTGGAGTCATCCAGCTACCTGTCCTAGTTCTACAAATACTGAGTTACAGGACAAGCAGTCCTCCCTCCCTCCCCAGCCCTCTGCTGGGGACAAGACCCAAGGAACATTGTGCTAAGATCTTGCTAAATTGCCTAGGCTGGCCTTCAACTTGTGGCCCTCCTGCCTCAGCCTCTGTTATGTTTTGTATCTAGATGTTCCCCCAAAACCTTGTGCAGTCATGGGGCGGACTTCTAGAATTTTTGGTTGACTCATGGTCCAATGCTGGGATTATGGGTGCGAGTGCACCACTCTCCCTGGGGTGCGCAGCCTGCACTTAATACAGGGGAGGGAGTGAGGCTTGCGCTCTGCTGCTCCTCCCTTACTGTTCTTGTTGCTTTTGCTATTTTCTGCCCTTGTGAACTGTTGCCCTCTGCCATGAGCTACTCTCCCTGAGAGCCAGACAAGTATGGACTAAAACCTCCACAAATTATGAGCTAAATAAATCTTTCCTTTCTTAATTCTGGGTGTCAGATATCTTGTCTTAGCAATCAGATAAAAATAACCAAAACAGCCCCCCAAGTAGCTAGGATTACAGATGTTTGCCATCATATATGGCTAGCAAACTACTTTTCTGAGATATAATTTCTTCATCTGTAAAATGGGGACATTCTGCTTTCCTAAGAAAGCACACACTTAGGATTCCTAAGAGGTTTAGCAATAAGGTTTCAATAGCTAGGGACATCCGCCAATTTACCTTAGCAATAGTGTCCAGTTTTTCTCTGTCAAATAAAACTCTTAACATCCCAGCACATAATGGGCAACAAGCACCTGCAACAAAAATATTTTGGGTGTGTTCAGAATTAAATAAGGAATTCAAAACGGCTGTTGATTATCAGTTCATTCTGGGCCTCAGCTGTTCTCCTGATGTCTGTTCCTATGCATTCACAAAGTCCTTCCCTTATCCCTGTCAGCATTCTTCAGCGTGGCATGGTGTGAGGGTGCTGTGGAGTAACAGTGCACAGAGGTAGTGGCCCTCAGGGGTACTGGACCTGACCTTGCTGGCCTCCAATCTCACTGTGGGGTCCTGGCACATGCTTTCACTGGGTCTTTGCTTTTCTTTTTTTTAAATTAAAAAAACCATTTATGCATGTATGTTTGTATGTATGTATGCATGTATGTATGCATGCATGTATTTGACACAGGGTCTCCCTACATAGCTTGGACTCATAGCAATCCTCCTTTCTCAGCCTCCCCAGCACTGGGATAACAGGCGTGTGCCACCATGCCCAGTTTTGGTGGCCAACACAGTGCAGGACTGGCACAGCATGCAGTACCTGGGATTGAATCTGGGTGCACACACTTGCCAAGCAGGTGCTTAGACTGCTGAGCTATCTTGCCAGGCCCAGGTCTTTGTTTTTCCATCAGCGATATAAGGGAACTGGTGCTTTAGGGGTCCTGTGAGTGTTTGCTTCACCTTTAATTTTCAAAGTTATCTTACACTGTTTAAAAAACTGCAACAAGATATAACATAATCAAATATAGTATTATACCATATTTTTTCAGGGAGGTTATTTTGGGACAGGGTCTCACTATGTAGTCCAGGCTGGCCTCAAGCTCATGGTGATTCTCTTGTCTCAGCCTTCTGACAAATGCTGTGATTATAGCCCCTTGCCTAGCTACTATACCACATTTTTACATAAGAGAGGTCATTTATCAACCCATTACCAGTGACCTCTCCACCATGGACTCATTTGATTTTGCTTTATCGTGTCTATTGCCTCCATACTTTCTGGGTTTGCACAGGGTTACCTCCCATGGCCTTGAGGAAGAAAAGGCTCACGGCCTGGCCCTCATACCTGGAAGATTTTCTGGCCCTTCGAGGAAGCTCAGCAAACACTTGCTGAACTGATGGATAGAGGAATGAACCCAGTAGACTCCAGATTAGCCTGCTCTGTGCAGACTTGAACTAAAGTCCTTTCTGCTATCAATGTTTAACTGAAGAGTGTGAGATTGTCAGGTAAAGTAAGCTGTTTAGCAAAGCCAACTGCTTTCTGCCATCTGTATGAAACAAGACTTTCTTAATTCTATGTACCTAAGCCAGTTAAGCTATATACCAAAGCCAAGCTAAGACAGTAACCTTCTTCTGTTTTTCTCAGTTTTGGAAGTATTCATCACTATTTTGATTATTAATTACTAGTTTTTACTAATTTTAAAAGTAGACATTATGAAAAATAGTCATTTAAACTAATACATTTATTTATTTATTTATTTATCTTTTTAAGACAGTCGTGCTATGCAGTTCAGGCTGGCCTTGAACTCACTTTTGTAGCCCAGTGAGTGAACTCACACCTATCCTCCTGCCTCAGACTCCCAAGTTCTGGGATTATAGGCATGCACCACCACACTCGGCCAAATTTTAATAATTAAGTACTACCTTATCTGTTAATATACTGGTGTTTGGTATACAGTTTTGCTTGAGAGAGTATTGCCATATTGTTTTTAAAAATCAGACCAAAGCTGGGCATGGTAGTGCATTCTTGTAATCCCAGCATTCAGGAGAGTGAGGCAGGAGGACTGTTATAAGTGCAAGGGTACCCTTGGTTACATAGTGAGTTTAAGGCCAGCCTGACCTGTAGGGTGAGTGAGACCCTGTCTCAAAGCAAAGCAAAACCAAACCAAACCAAACCAAACAACAGCCCAGATGATACTATAGCTTTTTGAGGTCCATCCAATTGTGATATGTCTGATCAGCACAAGGGTCTCAAGAATTTTTTAAAAGTTTAAATAAACTAGTAAACTCAACTAGTTAAACTAGTGACTCAATCTCTGATGGTGAATATGTAAACTTTTACAACAGTACTGCTGCCCGCCCCAAGTATGGGCAGCCTACCTGGTGGGATGATGGGTTTGCACCCAGTGGCCAAGAGTGAAGGACACTTTACAGCAGCACACTCGGCCACAGAACTGTATTCCGAGAGGGCCCCAATAGCCTGGCAGGGCCCGTAGTAGTCAACAGCCACACGATCAGAGTATGCAGCGCACACGCTCCTGTAGGTCTCACCATTGTGCCCGCAGACAGGCTCTGTGGCTGTGCAGAAAGGCTGAGGGAAACAAATCATATTCAGGCTGGAAAAATCTGATAAACCCTTCCTAACTGAGTAAAGAGCATACTTTCCTTCTTTCAGAAGTGAAAAGACACAGGTATAAAGTGTAGGGACAATTGTAAACTCTTGAGGTAAGCTAAGTGGGGAGTGGGAAGCAAGAGGATTATCTCAAGATGAACTGAAAAGATAACACTACTTTCCTTAGCCTCTCTGGGCCATCAGTGCTTATTCCATATGAACCACTACAAAGTAAAAATACCCCCTCTTATCATCTCTTTCCTCTGCCCAGATGTCTTAATATACTGGAACATCTGCTTGAAGCAAACAAGACCGATCTTCCTCCAGATGCAGAGGCTTTATCCTTCCAGGCTGGACATGGAAGAAGAGGGAAGAGTGGAGAGATCGGTGGGCAGACCAATCCTGGCCTCATCCAGTGGGCTAGGAATATAGCAGAGAAATCTAAGTCTGAAAGAGGAAACAAGTAAGAAGAAAAGACTGAAAATTCAGAGTAGATGGTTTCAGTGCAAATGGAACACAACTTTGAAAGAAAATAGGCTTGTTAGACAAGCTGATGGGAACCTTCTAACTATGAAGATTTGGGGATGAGAGACAATTTCACCAGGTGCTAGGGGCTTGCAGGCAGGGAATGTGGGGCCCAAAGGTGGGAATCCTTTAGGAGAGGCCAGCACAAAATCAGTGGCAGTGCAGGTAGAAAACCTCGAAGGAGTTTCCTTGAGTGTGTTTACTTAACAGGAATGCAGATTCCACAATCCTAAAAGATTGAGAGGTAAATTGACTTAAAATATAAAGAACAAAAATTATAATAACTTTTCAATACTGTAGGAGGCCAGATGGGTGGGAAGAGTGGAAAAACTCTCTCTGCTTATTTTAATTCATCCTCTGGTGTGTCTGGTTTGTTTCTAGTGCAGATCCATATAAATGATGGGTGGGAAAAATGATATTCATTCTTTTCCTAAGAGTAGGCTGCTTGTACTCTGGCCAGACAGCCTTCCAGAGTTGAGTTGCTCCTTTTTTATTGAAGGACTAGCTTCTCTTAAAAGGATTCACAGAAGACCCTTGGGTGGTCTATTGTTGACTCATCTGTCAGAGAGCACCAATTCTTTGCCGGGTACACCTTGTTTGGTCATGCAAACAACATACCTGGCATGGACCTCTGTAGGAGAGGCTTTTTCCTCTCTGATATAAAATGCAGAGATTGTTGTGCTCCATGTGGTCTGTGTCACAAACAGGATCTCGGACCTGGTCACAGGACAGCTGTCTTGGCACACACTCGTATTGGCTACAACCAAATTTATCAAAAGTTGTCAGGCAGACTTGGGGTTTGGATATACATCTGAAAAACAAGAATGCAGCGCCATAAGCCAGATGTTGGGTGTGACTGTGGCGGGGCTGGCAAAACCCTAGATCAGGCCAGGAGGTGGAGGACAAGACAAAGAGGACATCTACTGAAATAGTCCTGTCCCCATAGAGCTTAGCTGAGGAAAACAGCCTGTATCCCTAGTACAGAGAGAGAGAGAGAGAGAGAGAGAGAGAGAGAGAGAGAGAGAGAGAGAGAGAGAGAGAGAGTCAGTCAGAGAGACAGAGACAGAGACAGGGACAGAGAATGAAAACATGGGTTATGAGGCAGGAAATGATACAGACTGAAACTGGGGAAAGCACGGAGCAGCTGTCCTAACAGGAGCCTGCCATCAAATAGGGCTGCCTGACAGGCCAGGCAGGGGCAGCCATGAACACAGGGTGTGCTCAAGAGTGAGGTTTAGGGGAAACAGCAGGCAACTCCTAGAGCCGGAGCTAAGGATGTCCACACAGAACAGCCATCCTGTGCTAAGGCCAACATGTGGGTTGGGGTCTGAACCTGGAGATCTCATAGTAACACATGCAACATTTTCAGGGACTGAGTTTCACTTTGGCTAATGTGAACATCTGAAGAAAAGGCTTCATTCTGTCGTAACACTCTCAAGTTTCTGTGGCAAGACTGGCTGGGTCCACTGAGAGAATGTTGCCTATATACTTTTTCTGTCCTCCTAAATTTTATAAAGGGCATATAAAGCTTTCTATAAGACCTATGAAAATGTTTAGCTTCTACTGCATATTTGAAATAATATACAAATATTGGTCTATAAAACAGAAGAAGAAGAATGTAGTAGCTAGTGTTATGTTAATTTCACAGGGAATTCTTTTAGGGATAAACCTGTACTGAAGTCATGACCACTATGTGTGGTTGCCTTTGTTCATCTGACTTGAAGTTTGAATGCACTTAGGTTTTCATGGAAATTTAAGGGGTCTGAAGAGGTAAGATGGAAAAGAGTATTTAGAGCTTTATTATCCCCTAACAGGGAAGGCGTGAAAACATCTGGAGAAATTTGGCAATGTAGGAGGAAAAACGGTCAACTTGAATACGTGGAAATGGGGAATCACAGGAAAACACTGAGAATCAGAGGGGCAAGTGCAAGTGCAATGATCAGGGCAGTTATGGCCTGTCTTGTGTCCTATCACTGGGGAAAATGCCCAGTACAGCAGCAGGGACTTGATGAGGGAATATAATCGCTTTTCTATTTGTTTATTTTGAGACTGGGTCTCCCTGTGTAGTTCAAGCTGGCCTTTAACTCACTATGCATCCCAGCCTGTCCTGAACTCATGAAGTTCTCCTGTCTTGGCCTCCCAAGTGCTAGGATCATAGGCACGTGCCACCACACATGTCAATCTTTCTTTTTTAAACAGTTACTGTTTAACAGATAATGTAAGCCCTTGGTGAAACTGAAAAGGTACAAAATGGTAGACAGTGAAAAGTTACTCTCTGTCCTACTCTTACGTCTCAGCCACCTAGGTTCCGTTCACTAGAGGCAACTACTCTTATCAGCTTATTACTTATCTTCCCAGAGATATTTTGTGAGAATTTCTATGTGCTATCCAAAGGGTACGTATATTTATTTTTATTTTTATTTTTGTTTTTAAAGAGAGTACAAATCAGGGCCGGCGAGATGGTTCAGTGGTCTAAAGCACCTGCTTAGGAGGGCTCTGGCAACTGCGGGGACTGCAGTTCGATCCCCGGCACCACATGCCGCGCCAGCGCCACCACCAGGGCAGGCTGAGCCAGCCACAAAATGAATAAATAAAGAAACAAACAAATACAACAAGCAAACAAATAAATAAATAAATAAAAAATTAAAAAAAAAAAAAAGAGAGTACAAGTCAGAATTAAAACAAAAAAATTATAAGTGATACAAGATTTTCACTTAACACATGCGAATTTCATAGTATTTGTTGTAATACATAGTGTTGTTTTCTAACCAGTTTTTCATATTATCAGATATATGCATGTAAAATTGGAAGAAAAAAAAGTACAAGAAAACTACAAACAATTGAAAAAAGGAGACAAAATGAATTAAAGTACTATCTGCTTCTTTCCATAAACCAGCAGAAATGCACAGTACAGCTGCCAAAAACATCCTGCTTACATACAAGATAAACCTCTCTTCCCCACTCCCTTTCCTGTCCTTCTCAACTCAGTAACTCTTTCCTCTTGATTAAGTTCATTCTCTTTTACCAGTGTCTGTTGTACCCTTCAGATCCCATTTTCTCTTTCAGGTTGTCATACTAAGGAGACAATATGTTTGCACATGTGGATCTGATTTATTTTACTTAAGCATTTGGGAGCCTGAGGCAGGAGGATCGATGTAAGTTCAAGACCAGCCTGGGCTATGAAAGTGAGCTCAAGGCCAGCTCTATGAACAGCATAGTGAGACTCTGTCTCAAAAACACACACACACACACACACACAAAAAGAATCATGATTTTACTTAAGAGTATGTTCTCTAATTGCATCCATTTACTGACAAAATTTACCCTGTTTTGTAGCTGAATAATACTCCATTGTGTAAAATACCACATCTTCCTTATCCATTCTTCAGTTGATGGGCATCTGGGTTGTTTCCAGGATTTAGCTATAACAAATTGTGCTGTTATAAACATGGGTGCACATATATTACTGGGGTATGAGATTTTCTTTTTTTTTTTTTTAAAAAAGTTTATTTTATTTTCTTCAATCACATTACATATTTGTTTGTGTTATGGCTGGCTCAGCCTTCCCTGGGGGGTGTGGGGCGGCGTAGCACTTGGGGCCTGGGATCGAGCCGCAGTCCCTGCGCTTCGGCCTAAACTTCCCGATGCACGTGCTTTAGACAGCTAAGCCGTCTCACCAGCCGGAGATTTCCATTTCTTCTAGAAAAATATCCAGGAAGGGAATAGCTGTTTTAAATAGGATCTCTAGTCCTTTTGAAGGAATCTCCATAGTGGTTGTACCAGTCTGCACTCCAATCACCAGTGCAGAAGGGTTCTTCTTTCTCCACAGCCACTCCAACATTTGTTATCCGCTGACTTTTTGATGTTGGCCATTCTTTCTGGGGTGAAATGGAATCTCAGTGTTATTTTAATTTGCATTTCTTGAATGATCAGTGATGTTGAACATTTTTTCATATATTTACTTGCCATTTGTATTTCTTCCTCTTGAGAAGTATATATTCATCTCAGAATATACACTTTTGGATTGGGTCTTTGAATTTGGGTGGCCTGATTCTTTTTTAATTCTTTGTATATTCTACACAGAAAGCCTTTGTCTGAGGGACAGTTAGCTATAATTTTTTTCCCAGTTTTCTGGTTTTCTTTTTACTCTGTTGGAGATTTGAAGTGCAGAAACTTCAAAAAGATGAGATCCCAGTTGTTAATTCTTTGAACTGCAGGTTAGTTTTTGTTCATGAACTCTGTATCCACCTCTATGTCTTTAAGATTTCTTTTTTTTTTTTTAATTTTATTTTATTTATTTATTTGTTTGCTTGTTGTGTTTGTTTGTTTCTTTATTTATTCATTTTGTGGCTGGCTCAGCCTGCCCTGGTGGTGGCGCTGGCGCGGCATGTGGTGCCGGGGATCAAACTGCAGTCCCCGCAGTTGCCTGAGCCCTCCTAAGCAGGCGCTTTAGACCACTGAACCATCTCGCCGGCCCGTCTTTAAGATTTCTACCTACATTTTCCTCCAGGAGATTTAGCTGTTTCTGTTTTAATATTTAAATTTTTGAAGGGGCTAGGGAGATAGCTCCATGGCACTAGTCCCTGCCTGGCAAGTGCAAGGTTGTGAGTTTGAACCCCGGTCCTGCAAAACAAAACAAAACAAAACAAAACAAAACAAATAAATCTGATTCATTTTGACTGTAGCTTTGTGCATAGGCATGCACCTAGTTTTAGCCTTCAGCATGTGGAAAGCCAGATTTTCCAGCACCATTTATTGGAGAAGTTTTCTTCCAGTATGACTGTTTGGCTCCCTTATCAGAGATAAGGTGGCTGAGTGTGTTTGCAGTTGTGCCTGCATCTTCTAATCTGTTCCACTGATCCTCAGGTCTGTCTTGTTTTATAGTACAATTTCCTTTGTTTTCTAGGATTGCTTTTGATATTCTGGATCTCTTCTGGTTCCAAATGAATTTGAGGAAAATTTTCTCTAGCTCTGTGAGGAATAATAATGGAATTTTGATCAGGATTTCTTGTGAATCTGTATAACAATTTGGAAGCACAGCCATTTTCACATTTTTGGTTCTTACCCAGGAGCATGGAATATTTTTCCATTTTCTCAAGTCCTCTTCAATCTCTTTGCTCAGAGTACCATAATTTTCACCGTATAAAACTTTTACATCCTTTGTGTGATTGATTTCTTTTATGGTTTATGTCTAGTTGTCCCCCCAAAGCCTTATGCAATCATGAAGCGGGGATTTCTAGAGTTTGAGACTTGAGTCATGATCCACTGGGATTATGTGTTTTAGTACTGATGGGATTATGGGTCTGAGTACTTCTGGGATTATGGGTGTGACCTAAGGTGGATAGGCTGAGGCAGAGAGCCTGAATGTAATATAAAGAGAGACAGAGACACAGACTCATGCTGTTAGGTTGTTGCTCTCTGCACCCTGGTTGGTCTGTTGCCTCTGTCACGATTGTTGCTGTTCCGCCGCCATGAACTGGATGCTCTCTGCCCTGTTCCACTTAGCCTTGGGCCAGCTGAATATGGACTAAAACCTCCAGCAACTGTGAGCTAAATAAATAAACCTTTCCTTCCTTCATTTTGAGTGTCGGGTATTTGTCCCAGGAACAAGTAAAAAGTAACTAAGACAATTTCTAAATATCTCTTTTTTTTTTTTGGATGTTACTGTGAAAGGTGTGGTTTACCTAATTTATCTCTCAGTGTGCTCATTCTTTGTGTACAAACATGCTATTAATATTTGAGCATTGACTTTGTATTTTGCTACATTGCTGAATTTGGTGATTACATCTACAAGACTCTTGGTGGAGTTTTTAGGGTCCTCTATGTAGAGTATCATGTTACCTGCAAATGATGATAATTTCACTTCTTTTCTAATCCTTATTCCTTTTACTTCTCTCTCTTGTCTAATTGCTCTAGCTAGCATTTCCAGAACTATATTGAATAGAAATGGAGACAGTGGACATCCTTATCTTGTTCCTGATTTTAAAATGAAGGTCTTCAGTTTTTGCCCACTTAGTATGATGTTGGCTGTTAGTTTCTTATAGATGGCTTTTATCAGGTTGAGATGTAGACCATCTGTTCTAATTCTCGGTAGGGTTTTTATCATGAATGAGTGTTGGACTTTGTCAAAACTTTTTCTGCATTTATTGAGATGATCATGTGGCTTTTGTTCTTAGGTCTATTGATGTAGTATATTTATGGATTTTCACATGTTGAAACATCCCTGCATTCCTGGAAGAATCTCACCTGATCATGATGTATAATCTTCTTGATAATTTGCTACATTCTGTTTGCTAGAATGTTTTGAGGATTTTTGCATCCATATTCATTAGAGTGATAGGCCTATAGTTCTCTTTTTCAGCTGGAACTTTCTCTGGTTTTGGAATCAGAGTAAAACTTGCATTCAGGAATGAGTTTGGGAGAATTGCTTCCCTTTCAATTTCATGGGAGAGTTTGAGAAAAGTTGGCATTAAATCTCTGAATTTCTTGTAGAATTCTGTAGACTCCATTGGAATCTGGGCTTTTCTTTGTTGGTAGGTTTTTTTTTTTTTTTTAAATTACATTTTCAATTTTGTTTCTTGTTATTGGGTTGTCCAGAGTTTGTATATCTTCTTGACTCAGTTTTGGCATTTCATATGTATCCAGGAAACTGTCCATTTCCTCTGTGTTTTTCATCCTGTGAGAGTAAAGATTTTGGAAGTAGGTATTGATTATCTTTTGAATTTCTCTCGGGTCTATAATGATTTTGCCCTTTTCATTCTTTATTGCACGAATTTGGGTTTTTCTTTCTTTCTTTTGATTAGGTTGCCTAGGGGTTTATCAATTTTATTTATTCTTTCAAAGAACCAACTCTTTGGAGAGCAGCTCGCCTCTTTAATGCACACCTCGGTGTCTATAGCTCCCTCTATTTCCTTCCTGGGCAATGAGATCTGGCAGCCAGAAATCCAACATGTCTGTTCTCAAGATGCACACCTGAGAGATCTTTGACTCTTATGGGAACCCTGCTGTGGAATGTCACCTATATACCTCCAAAGGCCTCTTCTGAGCTGCTGTACCCAGTGGGGCCTCCACTGGTGTCTAAAAGGCCCTACAACTGTGTAACAATGATAAGACCCGCTACTTGGGCAAGGATGTGTCAAAGGCTGTTGAGTATATGAATAAAACTATTGTACCTGCCCTGGTTAGCAAGAATTGAATGTTGTGGAGCAGGAGAAGATTGAGAAACTGATGATTGAGATGGACGCGACTGAGAATAAATCCGAATGCCATCCTGGGAGTGTCTCTCTTGGTGTGCAAGGCAGGCACTGTGGAGAAGGGGGTGCCCCGGTATTGCCACATTGTCGACCTGGCAGACAACCCTGAGGTCATCTTGCCTGTCCTGCCTTCAACATGACCAGCAGTGGCTCACATGCTGGCAACAAGCTGGTCACACAGGAGTTCATGATCTTGCCTGAGTGTGGCCAGCTTTAAGAAGGTCATATGCAACAGGGCCAAGGTCTACCACAACCTGAAGAATGTCATCAAAGAGAAGTACGGCAAGCATGCCACCAACATGGGTGATGAGGGTGGCTTTGCATTCAACATCCTGGAGAGTAAGGAAGCCTGACCAAGTACAACCAGATCCTCAGAACTAAGGAGGAGTTGGGTAGCAAGGCCAAGTTCACTGGGCAGAACTTCAGAAACCCCCTGAGGAAATAGGCTGTGGCAAGCCAACACCCAGGCCTTGGGCCTAGGTTGTTAGGTCCCCTCCTGCTGCTGCTTCTGTAGATGCCATCAGGGCCACCGGGAGCCCATGACCCCAGCTGTGATCATCGTGCTTGTCACCTTGTGTCCCACTGTGTCTGGAACTGTGTGTGTGCCCCAGGCCAGGATCCCAGTGGTTCTGTTGTGAAATAAAATCCCAGCACCCAGGAGGACAGCAAAAAACAAAACAAACAAAAAACCAAAGAACTCTTTGATTCATGTATTCTTTGTATTGTTTTCCTCATCTCCAATGCATTAATTTCTGCTCTAATCTTTATAATTTTCTGCCTTTTTTTGGGCTTTGAGCTTGAGGCATACATAAGATCATTTATTTGGGCTTGTTCTGTTTTCTTAATGTGCATATTTATAGCTATAAATTTTCCTTTTAAGACAGCTTTCATTGCATCCCACAGGTTTCAGTAAGTTGTATCTGCATTTTTATTAGATAGTAAATATTTTTAATTTCTTCTTTAATTTCAGCTGTGATCCACTGTTTGTTTAAGGAGGTTGTTATTTTCACATTTATGGTGTTGTTATAGTTTTTTTGTCAATAATTTCTAGTTTTATGGCACTGTGATCATGGGAGCATGAATGGTCATGTGATAATTTCAATTCCTTCACATTTACTTAAGAGTGCTCTGTGTGCTAATATACGATCTATTTTGGAGAATGTCCCATGTTTATCAGAGAAGAATGTGTAACTGTGATCACTTCTGTCTCTAGAACATCTGTCATATTCTGTTGTTTCTGGGTGAAACACTCTGTAAAGGTCTACCACGTCAATTTCTACTATTGGATTAGTTCTACTATTTCTTCGCTAATTTTTTGCCTGGTTGATCTATCCCTTTGTGACAGTGGCATATTAAAGTCTCCCATTGCTATTGTATTATTTATTGCACATTTGATTTTTCATGTCTGTTAAAATTTGTCTTATGTAGGACAAATTTTATATGCACCCTATATTGGGTGCATATATATTTATAATTTCTATCTCTTCCTCTTGCAGTTTTCCTTTATGTAGTGACCTTCATTATCTCTTTGGATGATTTTTGGTTTGAAGTTGATATTGTCAGCCACTAGGATAGCTACCCATGTTTTCTGATTTACTGTGGGATGGAGGATTGTTTTCCATCCTTTGACTTTTAGTCTGTAAATTTACTTTTGAGTTAAATGTGTTTCTTGTATGCAGCATATTATTGGATTTTGTTTCTTAATCCACTCTGCTAGTCTGTTTCTTTTGATTGATGAATTAAGGCCATTTACATTGATGGCTATAACTGATACATATTGGCTTATCTTTGTCATGTTATTTTCCTGTTATAGGTTCTGTAATTTCCCCCTCTTTTTAATTACTTGCTCTGTTTGGTGGTTCTTTTTCTTTTTCTGTTCTTGAAACTGTGATCATTTCTGTCTCTTTCTAGAATATCTGTCATATTCTCTGTAGGGCTGGTTTGGTGTCATAATTTTTTTCAATTGTTCTTTGTCATGGAAGGATCTTATTTCGCCATTGAATCTGATCGATAGTTTTGCAGGGTACCTCTATCTGGGTTGGAAGTTATTTTCTTTCAGGACCTGAAATACTTCACTCCAAGCTCTTCTTGATTTCATGGTCTGTGTTGAGAAATCTGCTGTGATTCAGATGGGCTTTTCATTGTAGGTGATCTGTTTTTTTCTCTCTAGAAGCTTTCAATATTCTATTCTTCTGCTGAATTTCTGGGATCTTTTAATCACATTCTTTTTTGGGGGGGGGGTGGGCTGGGGTTTGAACTCACGACCTTTCACTTGCCAGGCAGGCACTTGTGCCATGGAGCTATCTCCCTAGCCCCTTTCTGAGATCTTGATTATTATGTATCTAGGTGTAGATTTATTGTGATTATGGCTGCGCAGAGTTCCATATGCCTTGTTTATCTGTATGTCAGGTTCTTTTCTCATGTTTAGAAAATTTTCTTAGTACTTCTTTTTTTAAAGACACATTTATTCAGTGTCATGATCAGACTATTATATTTAACCATCAGCGGCATGAATGCAAAAAAGGTCTACATTAAAACCCTTTGTTGGAATGCTTTATACTTTCCACAGAACAGAAACTAAAATAATTGATATAATTAGTCACAAATATAGTCCTTGAGTTTTTTGCACATATTCATGAGTATTGTCTAAAACATGTCTTCTTTGTAGCAGCCAGCCCCTGCTACCACTGTGCTTGGCTGAGTTCACAAATCTGTTGTAACCTTTAGCTTCCCTGTCACTTCTCTGGCTCTCCTCTCCTGCTAAGCTGTGTTTCCTGGAAGTGTTTAAAACCTTCAGCCACTGCCATAGCTACTGCTGCTGCTGGAGCCACCACAGCCACCTTGATTTCATAGTTGGGTAAAATACTGGCCTCCACCACCATAGGGCCCAGAGCTTCTGCCTCCAAAGTTTTCTCCCTTCATGGGTCCAAAATTTGAAGACTGACTGTTGTGATTGCCAAATTCATTATAGCTTCCACCACCTCCATAATTGCTTCCATCATTACCAAACCCACTGTAGCCATCTCCACTGCCACCATATCCACCCCCACCATGGCTGCCACCAAAGCCACCTCAACCACTGAAGCGTCCTCCAGGACCAAAACTGTCATTGCCTCCAAAATCACCTCCATGACCACCACCAAAATTTCAGAACCACTTTGACTTCTTTGGCTAGATGAAGCACTAGCCATCTCCTGCTCTGACAGGGCTTTCCTCACTTCACAGTTGTGGCTGTTCACAGTATAGCATTTTTGAATGACAATCTTATCCACAGAATTATGGTCATCAAAAGTTACAAAAGCAAAGCCCCTCTTCTTTCCAATGCCTTGGCCAGTTATAATTTCAATCACTTCGATTTTTCCATATTGTTTAAAATAATCTCACAGGTGATATTCTTCAGTATCTTCCTAAATGCCGCCAACAAAGATCTTCTTCACCATTAAATGGGCACCTGTTCTTTGAGAATCTTCTTGAGACTGCAAGCACTCTTTGGTTCCACAACTCCTCCATTCACTTTGTGTGGCCTTAAATTCATGGCTGTATCTACCTCCTCCATAGTGGCATAAGTGACAAACCCAAAGCCCCTGGAATGCTTGTTGTTTGGGTCTCTCATTACCACACAGTCTGTGGTCCCCATTGCTCGAAATGGCGCCTCAGACTCTCATCAGTTGTTTCAAAGCTCATCCCTCTGATGAAGAGCTTCTGTAGCTGTTTGGGCTCCTTGGCAGACTCTGACTTAGATATGATAGCGGTAGGAAAACAGACTGGTGATGCTTCCTCTGTGGTGTCCTCCAGCAGAAAGGGATAAGCTACTAAGCGTACACCTCTGCTAGTACTTCTGCAATTGGACTTTTTATGTCAGTTGTGCTATCTCCCGCTGCTTCATTGACACCTATTATTCTTATATTATTTTTCTTTGCATTGTCTTCTAGCTGCTGAATTGTTATTTCCTGGTTCCTTGTTAGTTTTAAGAGATCTTTTATTTCACATTCACTAGCTGCAACAATGTCTTTGAGGTCTGAAAGTCTAGCTTCAGTTTCATTTAAGCAGTTTTGCCAGCTTTCAATGGAGTTCTTAATATCTTGGATATTTGTTTGAATCTGTTTCATGCACTCTTATGCTTTATCATTCATTCAGTGTTTCCATGATTTTTCTATCCTTCTATTTTTCTATCTATGTATTTTTTAGCTGTGCTGAGCAATTCCTTCATGATTGCTGTTGTTTATTTTTGGAGCGGAGAGATTATTTCTGCTCTTATTTCTTTTATAGTTGCTATCATTTCAGAGATTTCAGGGGTGTGATTTCCAAGTTCATGTATGTCTTTGTCTCCTGGATTTGTTGAGGGTGGGCTACAAGATTGAGACTGCCTTGTGCTCCTGCATTTTGGAATTTTTGAAGCTCCTAGTAATCACCAGGTAGAGTCCTGCAGGCTGCCCAGAGTCTGCTGAAGTTCTTAAAAGGCTCCAAGAAAGCTCTGAGGCTGCTTGCGCTGGGCCCACAGATAGCAGCTCTTCTGTATCCCACAGGCCACTCAGAGTTCTCCTAAGTTCTTAAAAGTTTGGGTTGGCAACAGCAGAAGTTCCATGCCTATGCACTGAGGGCTAAGAAAGGTTAGAGCTTACCAGAGTCCTGTAGGCTTACCAAAGGCTGCCAAAGTTCTTAAATGGTGCCCACAGATCACAGCTCTCCTGTGTCTCGCAAGACACTCAGAATCCTCCTACGTTCTTCAAAATTTGGACTGGCACCAGAAGTTCCACACCTGCGCACTAGGGGCTGAGGAAGGTCAGAGCTTACCAGAGTCCCTCAGGCTGCCCAGAGTCTGCCAAAGTTCTTAAGTGGGGCCAAGAAAGGTTCAAGAAATCAGCTTTGTAATCACCAGTGTGAGAGTGGAGCCCAGGATATAAATCAGGGAAGAAGGAAAGGAGGTCACAGGCAGAAGAGGATCAGCTGCTGTCAGGCTCTCTCAGGACATGTATATTTAAAATAGAGAGGATGTACCAATCTTTCCCAAGATCATTGTGTATGATGGTACCTGTTTCCTTTTGTTGTGTCATCAAACCTTTTGTCTTTACTAATCTGAATTAATGGAAAATGGCATACAATTATAGCTTTAATGTATATAAAGAAAGGTTTGTTCTTAGTATGAAGAAAGCTAAGCATTAGAGCACTATGTCCTTACGTTCATCACTGTTTTTTCTTTTATTTTCTGAGACAAGGTCTCACTTCTTACCCAGGCTGGTCTTGAATTCAAGAGCTCCTGCCTCACGCTCCCCAGTGCTGTGATTACAAGCACGCACCACCACACCAGGCAAATCATTTAGTTTTTTCCTGGGACATACATCTAGATTACATTTCTGAGTCTTCCTAGCAGTTGGTTGTGATGAAATAAAACAGATTTCATTTTGTTTTCTATGTGAAAATAATGACATATTAGGATTTATATAAAATATCTAGAGTTACTTATCCTAACAAATAGAAGCGTTTTCTTTTCTTTTTTTTTTTTTAAAGATGTTTATTTTTTTTGTGTGTGTGTGTGGGGGGGTATCAGATGCCAGTATTTGTGTTTTCTTTTTATTTATTTACTTATTTATGTTATGGCCGGCTCAGCCTGCCCTGGGGGTGGGGCTGGTGCAGCATGTGGTGCCGGGGATTAAACTGCAGTCCCTGCAGTTGCCTAAGCAGGTGCTTCAGACCACTGAGCCATCTCGCCAGCCCAGAAGCGTTTTCTTCAATTGTTTAGAACCAGGGCCGCCTTTCAAACATTTGCTTCCAAGCCCATTTTTCTATTCGGTTACTGATCTTTACCCCTTTTTATTTAGGTTTATGTTATTCATAGTGATTTCTAGGGGCTTTTTATGAGGACAGTAGCCCTTGTTGTTCTTCCCAGTTTGTCTTTTACCATATAGAAAATTTTGATTTTTATTTAGTTGAATTTTCTAGTCTTTTCCTTTGTTTGGCTTTGTATTATACATAGACTTTTTTTTAACTCTGAGATTTCTTTTCATTGTTTTACTATAAAAGTAATAAACTACTTGAAAAGTTTAATCAGTAGAGAAAGACAAACACTGAAATAACTCTAGTCTACTACCAACACAGTATTATCTCTCTAGCTTATTTCTTATGCTCAATATCATGCCTTCTTTTCATTGTAACTTTCTCAGCTTAGTTTTCCTTGTATAATCTTTGGCAGATGGGCCACCCAATTTTTGTCATCTCATTTATATGTGAGAAAATCCTCTCCTCCCTCCATACTGCACCAGGTTTTCTTTTGTTTTTGAGACAGGGTCTCACTATATAGTTTAGCATGGCCTTGAACTCACTTTGTAGTGCAGGCTGGTCTTGAACTCAAAGCAATCCTTTTGTCTCAGTCTTCCATGTGCTGGGATTAAAGGCATGTGTCGTCATATCTGTCCTGCACCAGGATTTCAAATTTAAAAGCAAATGCCTGTTGATTGTTCTCAAAATCCATCATAAGGAAAGGACTGTGGCACTGGAATGTGGCCTAATCAGGTCTCTCAGGCAGCCAGTGGAAACTAATGCCAGAAGACTGAAATGTCAGCCACACTCTTGTCCTTGGCCACCACATGCAGAAATCCACCAAGACCAGAGTAACTGTCTTTGGGGCTCAGTGAGGACACTGCAGAGAAAGGCACCCAAAACTAGACATCTTCGAATAATACCAAAGTTGCATTTCCTGTGGTTTCTCATGCCCTATTCCTAAAATGGAGGCATGTAAGTGGGAGATAATGTCCCTTGACTAGCAGACATAAAGAGCTAGTAAGACTGCACCCATTTGTCTTACCTGCTCCTTCTCCTTACATTATTCTGTTTCAGTTGCCCACAGCTACAGAGCTCCCAGCAATTCCTACACTGTCTAGTCATCTCTACCAGTCATGACTCTGGCTGTTGCTATCTGCCTTCCCCTGGGCCAGCTTTCTTCCAGTAACCGTGCCTGGAATCTCCTGCTCATCTTTCCACATTCAGCCGAGTGTCACACCTTCCAAGGCTGCATTAACTGCCCACATCTGGGCTCTTCACTATACAGTCAAACAGTCTTGCATGGGCTCTCTATCTCTCCAGGTTCCATAGGCTTTGGGGCAGAAACTGTTTTTGAACTCACCTTTGTGATTTCACTGTTTGGTACATGCGTAGCATCTGCCTCATGAATTCTTGGAAGGCAGGATCTCTGGAGGGTGCGACATTTGGCTGAATGTGGAAAGATGAGCAGGAGATTCTAGGCAAGGTTACTATAAAAGCTGGCCTAGGGGAAGGCGGACAGCAAATTTTGTCTTTGCTTGAAAAAAAAAAGTAGCCTTTTGACTTACCTTTGATTTTTTTGGCAGGGGTTAGGATTACAAGGATCCTTTGAAATGCATGACCCAAACTCAAACTGACGGTCCTGGAGCCCCACACAGCGGGCAATGCAGATACTGGGGTAAGTGCGTCCATTCTGTGCACACACAGGGACAAATTCATCTGCACAGTTACAAGGTAGACCTGAAGGGAGGAAACATACTTAAAAATATGTGTACATATGCTTCTCCTCCCCTCACTAGATCTTACAAAGACAACTATTAACAGTCAGTCACATATAGGTCACACACTCTATTTTCTCTGAATGTATACCTCTTCAGTTCTAATAAAACTTTTTTTTTTTTTTTGGTGCATTTTAAGCAATTTATTTAACTGAAATGGACTTACACTTGTTTCTCAAGTGAGTTCCATTTATTTTGATACATCTTTTCCCCGTGGTGATTTAGGATCTCCAAGCCAATATAAATATTTTATAAATATTTGAATATTTGGCTATATACCTGCACAATACCACAGCAATATCTTTCAGCAAGAAAAAACACTGAAGAGCAAAGGCTAGACACAATTACTAGGTACGGTGAAAATCTGCAAATATTTCTGACGTAAGAAGGCACCACATACCTGTTCAACAAAGAAAACCACCCTTACAACACAGGATGATTTTATTTTTACATAGGACCTAGAACACTTAAGCTGCCAATTAGGTGCTGAATGGCACAGCAACATTCCCTGTTTATGCCATAAATTCATAGGTAATAGGTTCCAACAACTCAGGTTCCTTCCCATTGGTACTCACAAAGTACGCTTCTCTGGGTGGGGTAGGCTGGCATTTCAGTTGAACCAAGGTACTTTTCTCTTTGGCTTCCTTCTTTTTCTGATCATTTTCCTTGACACATATCCAGAAGCTATCACAACTTTTTGAGTGTTTTATATACTCAATATGCACATTAGTCCTCTTGGCAAGTATCTTGCCCTTAACTTGTTGCTTACGGCAATGCCAACAGCACACTGGGTAACATTGTAGACTCTTCCTGTTTTGCCATGGTAACATTTGTGAGGCATTCCTTTTTGCATAGTACCCACTCCCTTGATGTCTACAATATGACCCTTTTTGTAGATTCGCATGTATATGGCCAAAGGAACAACCCCATGTTTTCTAAAAGGCCTGGAGAACATACACCAGGTTCTCCTCCTCTTGCCCTTTGTGTTAGTCATTTTGGCAAATTATTGGAAGATGGTGGTTCCAGGTGAAAGGCTAATAACACTTTCAAAAAAACGAAAATCAAGTATTGATCACCTTAAAGCTTCAAATTAATAGAAAAAACTTGCACAGTTGGACAAGCAGCAAGGCTCTGGAAAGCCATTTGGAAGATGCCTTTAATTGTGCTATTTGCTGCCAGCTAACTGAGGGTCTCCAGACTTTGATCCTAGGTACAGACTCCTATAGATAGGAAAAGTAAAGCATGTTTCTCCTAGTCTATAAAATCTAGAATTTAGATGTATGAAGTCTGGCAAGGAGATTTTTTTTTCCCCCTCTGGAGGCAGGGTCTTTCTGTGTTCCCAAGCTGATCCCAAACTTGAGATCTTTGTTGCAGCTTCCTAAGTAAGCTGGGACTACAGGCATACCAAAATGCCTGGCTTTGGCATCAGGGATTTCTTGAATGTTAAATACCAAAATAAGACAACACAAGGGTTTTAAGTTCCCTATATAAGTTCCTTCTACTCTCATCTCCTTAGTAAAAGAGAACAAGAAGGTAATTTGGGAAATTAAATTTTTCTTTTTTTATTGCAGGTCTGGGAGTTGAACCCAGGGCCTTATATGTGTTAGGCAAGTGCTCTACCATTTAGACATGACCCCAGCCCAAATTATTGTAATTCTATGTTTTGCACTCTTATGGTCAGATGGATGTACTGGGGCTGCAAGACAGAAGCAGGAGGTGGGGAAGTTGGAGCCCAACCTGGACAACTTGGTGACTCAGTGAGACCTTGCTACAAAAACAAAGGAAAATAAATGGGCTGGAGATATTGTTTGATGTGAAGGCTGTGGGTCAAATCCCTAGTACTACCACCACCACCACCAAAAAAGAAAGAAAAAAAGAAAGAAAAGAGAAGTTTTATGACTTTTCAGAGACATGTTTGGACTGGGACAGAGTCACACATGTGGTGCAGATAGGGACCAGTAAAATCTCCTTTAGAGTCTGCCAGTAAGTAGTCACTGGTTTAATTTATCCCAAGACAGTAAAGGCCACATACTGGGGAATGAAGCCTTATTACCTATAAGTTCATCTTCCCAAAGCATCTAGATATTAAAAATAAATAAATCCTGAAACCACATCCCACTCTGGCCCTGCCCTGGGAAGCACTGGGCCAGCCACCAAGACAGGGCATGATACCTATATCTATTAATCTAAAAAGATTTGATGATGAAGATATGTAATACAACCATTGTTAAATTTTGTTCTTGTTTTGAGATTCTGTACTATATGTATTCTTGCTTGTTACTGTTTTTCTATCTTTGTTTCTGCTGTTTTTACTCTTTAAAATAAAATTTTAAATATTCAGGAAAAAAAAAAAAAAGACAGGGCATGATAGCCCATGCCTATCATCTCAGTGCTGGGGTGGCTGAAAATAGGATGACTATGAGTCTGAGCTGCACAGTAAAATCCTGTACCAAATACATAAAAATAAATAAAATATTTTCTTTGTAAATCTTTGGCTCACTCTTCATCCCTGCATCTCCTATTTTCTCTAACAGAATTGAATTGTCCTCATCAGAGCAAGGAATACAAAAGATAATAAAAGATGATGGTGGTGGTGATAATAAAGCAGTGAAGGCTGGTCCTCACTGGGTAAAG